>JAKUCM010004876.1:0-50106 GCA_023374145.1 Lepidium sativum
GAGAGAGAGAGAATTGATAAGGTGTGTTATATATTTGAAACTCATACATAATTTTTTACTTTTTAATTGGAAGTAAGATATATTCAAATTCTAGATGTTTAACTCATTATCTAATAGTCATTTCTTGTATAAATACTAATATATTTTGGTTTTCTAGAAATATATATTTGGAAAATAGACGTAATAATTTTTTAGGATATATATATATATATATATATATATATTGGTCCTTTGCTGAAGTTAAGAAGAACAATTATAGTGGAAGCAATGAAACTTTTTAAAGATAAAAGACATGTGGACACCACGTGAGACATGTCTCTACACTACTTTCAACTTCAAACCCTAAGAAAAGAATTTTAATTGCTTTTTGCTTTTTTGTAAAATAGACTCGTGATATAATTCAACGAAATGACTTAACAATCTTATAACCTAAAATAAAAATATATAGTTGTTCTTTTTTATTGAATAACAACAATATATACTATTTGACAAAATTTTCTTTTATCTATATAATCGTGAGTCAAATTTTATTTTAGACCAAAATAAAACTAGGTTGGACATCATTGAATAATGGGGGATTTGAAAAATATACAATAAATTTAGGTACAATCATTTCCTCTTCATTTACAAAAGATATTATTAGTTTCACAATTATCTTTAATTGTTTTGAAATACATATCAACCTTGAATATAAAGAAATCTAAACAAAAATACTGAGACTTTGGTAAAGACGTTAAATATCTAACTCCACAGTTTTTCCACTTAAATTTGACTCAAGTAATTAAGTTGATTAGTCATGCGTGATAATGTTTGAACTAATTTTCGGGGTTTGAGTAATAAATAACTCCATTCAATTTAATTTTTGATTAAAAAAGTAAGACTTAAATGTTTTGATTATGGTATAGTAATTATTTAAAATAATTTTCTTTTTGATGGTATGTTCGACAAATAGAAAAAAAAAAAAGAAGTTCATTTCGTCAAGTTTATTGAAGTTTAGTTACATGTTGTGATGTTCATATCTACAATTTTCTTTTCTAAAGTTCAGCTTCAAAGAATTGTATAATTATACATAACATTATTTGGAGTTTAAGTTATTGATTAGTGTTTATCTATCTAATTGTTGACAAAAATTAATTCTATGTAATATTTAACATAAAACCAAAAATTAATTCTATGTATTTCATTGTTATAAAAATTATAAACACTAAATTATCAAGGCGGTGCATGTGTCTCTAAATTTTGTTATCATTATAGCAATTTTTACCAAACTTTACAATGAAAAGAAGATGTATTCTTTAAGTGAGATTTTAGTACAAAGAAAGTTAAAGAATTGTCGAATTGAAATAAATATAGTATTGAGTAGAGTATCAAATATCTACCACCTTCACGTGGTTCCCAATTATATTTGGACCGTCTCTTTGGTCTTTCTCCTATACCCCAGCATTTTAGTTATATGGGCCATTATGTTCTTTTATCTTTACCTTCTTGGCTTCAATTTTAAGAACAAAATCAAAAGATTTAAGTTATGTAACTAATAATACAGATATCGTTATATGACTAATGAGCATTAGCCTTGAGGTAGAAAGAGCAACACCATTTGTGACAATAAAACTATGCTATGCTTTGGATATCTGGCAGATCCGAGAGCAAAAAAAAAATCGATTTCAACTAGTGGTTTTAAGAACTTTTGGGTCTTCGGTTAGAAACATTTTTTACATTATATTAATGGTGTTTTAGCAGTGGACGGTTTGAAAAATAGATTGTAGGTGTTTGTGTTACATCCCGGAAAAATTATAACTAGTTTGAATAAAAAGTTCATTAGTGAGCAAATATTTTATTGTAAATTCTATTAGTTCAATGTTTTTTTTTGGTTATCCGGAAGTATATAGGCGAAAAATCTCACTAATTTTAAGAGAAACATTATCAACAATTAGTTTGGTTTCCGATTTTTGATGAGACCTAAGATTTTGACAATAGCTTAGTTTTCAGTCATAATCAAATTATGATTATGTTTACACTTTGTTCTAAATCGGCCTTCCGTACCGCTGTTTAATTACTAGTTTAGTGTTCATGATTGAAATATTATTACATTCATTTTAAAAAAAATTTGAGGTTTTGTATTATTAATCCGAACGGTAATACTTTAGATTATATTGGTTTTACAAACCAAAATCTGTCAAAACTAATATTTCAAAAACTCGCTAAACTAATTAAAAGACAGAAATTTATACATAAATGACAGAAATCTGTTGAGAGTTTTTTAACCGGAATAACCAAACATGTAATAGTTCTGTCGAGATAAAGTTGAATTAAAGTTAAAGTTGATTTAATTGGGTATCAAATCGGTTTGGTCAATAATTTGTCATATTTTTTTTGGCAAATCAAAAAGTTTGGTATTTATTCTACGAAAACGCAAAACTACAGTATGTAATTGAACGTTTTATCTAATATTTACTGTCTAATTAATAGTTAAAGCTTTCAATTTCTTCCCCGTAACTGATATTTAGAGGGATTATTAATTTGATCATCCGGATGATATGAGTCTCGGATTGTAGATATGATTATGAATCATCTCCTCATAATTAAGACTTTTTTGGATTAATGATCTAATTTGCATCTAATGAAAATGCACCTAGTACAAATTAATACTAGAGAATGTGTGGAAACTACTAACAATAAAACAAAGAAAAACAATGTTCATTTAGACTCAAGAGGAGACAAAATTACAAGTGGTACGTGTGCGACATAGACATACTAAAATTACATTTACTAGCTAGTGTTCTTTAAAGACTATATACATTCAATCTATTTAATGGTTAAAACTATTACGTTTTTCTCAATAGAAACCAATAAATAATTTCAGTTTTAAACAAGGATATTTTTTGTGGATAAAGTGCATTATGTGGTGTATCTCAAGTGCAGAATATTCTGTAATTATTAATGGGGTGTCAGGCGGATGTATCACTCCAATGCGGGGATTATGGTAAGGGGATCCTCTATCCCCATATTTATTTATCCTATGCACGGAGGTTCTAATAACTAGGATGATGAAGGCCAGCGAGGATAATTGTATTACTGGGATAAAAGTGGCACGCTCTAGTCCGTCGATTTCGCATCTTCTTTTTGCGGATGATACGTTATTTTCCGTCAAGCTAACACAGCCGAGGCAACATATATTCTTCAGATACTCGATGAATATGAGCGTATGTCAGGTCAGAAAATTAATTTTGATAAGTCATCGATCCAATTTGGGAAGCATGTTGGGTTGGACATTCAAAAAGAAATCCAACAAATATTGGGAATTAGTACAAGGGATGGTCTAGGACAGTATTTAGGCCTCCCGAAAATAGTAGCAGGGTCTAGAACAAAAGTCTTTGCTTTTGTAGCTGAAAAGCTCCAGGCTCGGTTATCTACTTGGTCTAATAAATTTCTCTCCAAAGCGGGGAAGGAGATCTTGATTAAGTCTATTTTAACGGTGTTGCCAACTTATGTGATGAGCTGTTATAGACTTCCAAAGAGTGTTCTTCAAAATGTTCAGTCTGCCATAGCTAATTTTTGGTGGTCTAGTTCTAGGTCTACCAGAGGTATCCATTGGAAAAAATGGAAAGATTTATGCCACCCGAAATCCAGTGGTGGTTTGGGTTTTCGAATGTTAGAGGATTTTAATTCGGCCCTTCTAGCTAAACAAGTGTGGAGATTACTGGCGTTCTCAGATTCCTTGTTGGCAAAAGTGCTCAAGGGGAAGTATTATAGGGACACGACTGTTATGGACGTAACTATTAGGGGAAATGTGTCATATGGATGGCGGAGTATTATGTCGGCACGATCTTTACTAGCAAACAGGCTAATTAGGAGTTTGGGAGATGGTAGAAGTACTGGTATTTGGAAAGATCCTTGGATACCTGACGTTATGCCAAGGGCAGGGGAACGATCAGATTTACACATCTTTCCAGATTTGACGGTGAATCAATTTATAGATTCCCGAATAGGGCAGTGGAATCAGACTCTAGTCATGCAATATTTTGGACAGAAGGATGCCCAACTGATCTTGGCAATCCGATTACCAGGATGTCCGAAGCAGGATTCCTGGAGTTGGTACTATACGACATCAGGACGATAAACAGTCAAGTTGGGATATCAATTAGCTGTCAGAGCACGAGATATGGACAAGAATAGTTATGGTCCCTCATTTGCTCTGTTACATAAGGAATGTTGGAAGTTAGATTGTCCACCAAAATTGAAACACTTTCTTTGGCAGACATTGTCAGGATGCCTGGCAGTGTACCAAAATTTGGTCAAACGTGGTTTTGGAAACGATATGAGGTGTAGTAGATGCGTGGCGGATTTCGAATCGATATACCATGTTTTATTTGAATGTCCTCCAGCACGTCAAGTTTGGGCCTTATCAGCGATACCGAGTCCACTCGAAATCTTTCTGGGTGGATCAGTTGGGTATAATTTGGATTATTTGATTGCACGCGTACGAAATCAGATAGAGGGCGTCAGTTTTCCATGGCTTATTTGGTACATCTGGAAAGCACGCAACGAGTTTTGCTTCTCGCAAGTTGATCTTGACCCCGGGATCATTGTGGAGAAAGCGACAACAGAGTACACAGAATGGACTCTGGCTCGTCAAAATACTACAGTTCCGCGGGAACTGAGATCATATAACCTTGACAGGATCAATGCACCTTGGATATTCCCTACCACAGCTAATCTAAGTTTCACGGGCTATAAATGCTTTGTGGACGCGTCCTGGAAGGATACTGACCTCTTTACAGGGGTTGGTTGGGTTTGCTTTCCAGATTCGGTGGACGGAGTATGCTCGGGATCGTTCAGGATTCATCGGTGTTTATCAGCTCTTCATGCGGAGCTTGAGGCAGTACTTTGGGTCTTGGGAGCGCTTGTGGAGTTTCACATCCAGGAAGTGGAGATCTCGACGGACTGCGAGACGGTCTTTTCTATAATCCAGCAATCCGAGGAGTGGCCGGCGTTCACATCATACCAGGAAGAGTTTTGAAGACTACTTCTACGGTTTTCTTCTTGTACTTTATCGGTCATCCCTCGACAATTAAATCATAAAGCTGATGTTCTTGCCAAGTTCGGCCGAGTTTCTGTTTTGTGATTTGGTTGGGTCTGTTTTTCTGGTCTTATCGTTGGAAAAAAAAAGGATATTTTTTGTCAAACAGAACAGAATAAATCATTGATAAAATTTTAGTTGTTGTTAATTTGATTAAAATATTTTTAATTAAATTAGATGGTGTTTAAAATAGAACTTGTTTCGTGTTAATATTTTATTTATGAGTAATAATAATCTATAAACCATATTATTTTCTGACATTTTAAATCTTTTGTACTTTTTATAAAATTTTTATTGTAATTAAGAATAAAAAACCATAAATCTTGATTCATTATTTTTAGTGATGAATGTTTATTTTATTTCATATTTTCGCAAAAAACTTGTGGAACTTTAGGTATCAATGTTATTTATGTCTTTGTTTCCATATCTTTCAAATTTGATGATCAAATACTATTATCTTGTGACTTTTTTTTCTCAATATAAAGATGATGGAGAACAATGCGGCTGCTACGATGGCTATAAGAGCAGAGAGTCTATTTGATCTTGAGGTGGTAAAAGGAAGAATGGTTTTCCTCATTGTTTCTCTTCGTTTTAGTATCCGATTAAATTTTAAAAATCGTCGTTTTATGCTTTGATAATATGAATAGTTTTTAGGTGACTGCTCTCTCTTCTAAATTGTTCATAAGGCAAGTTTTAATTTTAGTATTGTAGAGTACGAGTAATGCACTAAATCATCATTTATTTTATTATATAGAGATTGTTTCCAAATTTATAAAAGCTTTAGAAACAATAAAAGAGTGTCAAAGTTTGGTTTACACATTGATGAAGAAGAAATGGGAGGCAAAGAAGGAATATCAGTAGCTTATGAGATTTTAGCTGTCAATTCAAGTTATCCAAATTTAATATCATAATTTCGTATGATAACATATGCATTTTTAAAAGTAATTTTAGTTTATTTGAAACAATAAAATTTTAGTATGTGTAAAAAATATTTTTTTTTGGAATCATAGTTCAGATTTGATTTGATATTTATTAAAAAGAGAATGTAAATAAAATTGAAGGGGAAACTGAAATATACAATGGAAAAAGAGAGTTGGATTAAGAGAGAGGAATATAAAAAAAAAAAAACTAATGGATTGATTTTCTAGATGTTTTAGTATGAAATGAGGAGTAAGCTGATAAATATTAAAGAAATATAAACAATATTCAACTATTACTACATTCTTAGATTTTATACCTAAAAATACATTTAAAATAGAAAATTTAAAATATTTTAAGAACAATTATTTAATATAAATATGGCCACCAATAAAAGTATTATAACAATTTAATAGTTCAAAATATAATAACTTATTTTATAATAAAACATTAAAATATTTGTGAGAGAAAAAATAGTAAAAGGTGTTAGATAGCACTTGAAAACAAGATTTTTTAATTATATGAAATGCAAAAATATAATAGGTAAAAAGGTAATTAAAGTAGGTAGATTGATGCATAAGTAAAGTAGATCACGTTTAAGTTCATTGGTTGTCGTGGTCACGTGGGACCTAGATATAATGTCCACATGACACGTGAAATTTGATAGAGCCTTAAGTCTCAGGATTAGACTTTAGATTAGACCTACAATGTCTTTGGTCAGGTTTTGTGACTTCTTTTTCAGTTTGGTCAATGGTTTTAGATTCTCATTTCTAAGACTATGTACAGATTCAACACCCTCTTTTTTCTTTTTAATTCTCCGCATCATTTTTTTTCTTTCACATAATCGTTCAATAATTTTTCAATTTTATACTTCTAAAATAATTTATTTAATAAAATTCAACACTCTATCCCACTATTCTTATTTTTTATTTTTATTTTTTTCTTTCACATAATCGTTCAATAATTTTTCAATTTTATACCTCTAAAATAATTTATTTAATAAAATTCAACACTCTATCCCACTATTCTTATTTTTTATTTTTATTTACATATTAGAACTATATATTAATAACAATTAGAATAACTAAATCATAAATAATTTTGTTTAAAAATAATAATAAAAAAATTACAATTTTTTAAAATCCAAAAATTACATATAAAAAACATTTAAATTGTATTACAAGATACAAAAATAACACAACAAACTCTTAAAAAACTATGCCACACAACTAGAGAACACAAATGACTTTAATTGTTACGAAAAACTCAACCTAAATAACAATAAAGATCTCAACAAACATATAGAGATTAAGAAATCTCTTTAATAATGGGAATGTCTGAATCTTGTCCATATATGTTTGACTAGATCCGCTTGTAATTTGTGATGAACATTCGAGTCACACATTTCAAATCTAGCATGCACATGATTTACACATACAGGTAGCACCTCGGTTGAGAATTAAAGCGGTGAACTAGAACCACTTGCCTTAGATTGATCATAATCGGTCTAATTTGAAGATAGGTATCTTGTTCATCCTCAACAATCCTATTATGCAATATGATACATGAACTCATAACGGTAGCCAAATCTCATATGTCCAACATTCTAGAAAATGACCTCATGATATGTCCAAATATTTTTATTTTGTTCAATGTGCCAAGACATCCAAAAAAGGCATGCCAGATCCATAGATCATAAGACGCAACTGCTTCAAGAATAACAGTGGTGGTCCCCTTATCACCTCGAGTAAATTGGCCTTCCCAAGGAGTAAGACAATTTTTCCATTCCCAGTTCATGCAATCAATACTTCCAATCATCCCCGTAAACTCTCGCATTTCACTAACGTGTAGAAATCTTTGTAGGTCATCTTCAGTTGAAGCTCTTAGATACACTGGCTCGTATAGTTGTATGATTCCCTTACAAAATCCACGCAAGCACTCCAATGTTATGGTACCTCCTATTTTAATGTATTCATTAACAGCATCGGCTGCCACACCATATACTAACATTCGCATAATTATAAATAATAAGTTAATTTTATCATATAGTTTATAATACGTTCAAAATATAAATATTTCCCATATATGCAAAGTTTCATGAGTTTTGATTATGAGAATGATAAAAAAATAAATACATAAATATATTAAGGTATTATAAATAAGAAAATAAATAATACTAACATAAATTTTAAAAATATTTTTCCTTATAATTATGGCACAAAAGACTCACGACCAAAAAACAATGTACACGTAAGACTAAGTATAAAGGAATTTTTTTTTTTTTTAATTAATTTTAATTTTTATTAGTTCTAAAATTTTTAAAAATTTGTAAGCAAATCTACTTTAAATTTATTTTAGAAGGTAGTTGAAATTTAGGTTAATTTGTATTCCAAA
This sequence comes from Lepidium sativum, assembly GCA_023374145.1. NCBI lineage: Eukaryota > Viridiplantae > Streptophyta > Magnoliopsida > Brassicales > Brassicaceae > Lepidium > Lepidium sativum. Next base: position 8,393 of record JAKUCM010004876.1, read on the forward strand.
GTTTATAATATGGGTGTCCCGTTTTAATATACAAAATTACTTCTTTTTTTTGTTAACATTGGTCACAAATGATCGGCCCATTAGCCAAGTTTTTGTAAATGCAAGTGGGGGGACTCGATCTCAGAATATACAAGTACGCATACCTCTTGTGTACTTATCACCTGCCACTAGACTAAATGCCACTTGCTATACAAAATTACTTTTAGTGGATATTTTTCAATAAATTGTTCACTATTAAAAATAACAAAACTAATAAAAAATAAGAGAGATGTGAGATATGCTTTTATTTGAGAGATTTTGAGAATTGTAGCAATTTAATGTTTATTGTTTCTTTGGTATTTTCCTAGTAATCCGTACCCATTACATTTCATGTTGTAGCTTTCAACACTTTTTTTTCCTAAGTAATCTAAGATCATCTCCATATATGTTTTCATAAGAGTTTTTCCTCAAAAAATTAAAATAATAATATTTTATTAAAATTTTTTTTAAAAAAAGTAAAAGAATCTCTCATTTGAGATAAGAACTTAGAAAACATCTTACAATAAAAAATATTATTTATTATTATAATGTTATTTTTTTCTTTTGACATACTCTTATAAAAACTCTATCATTATAGAGGTTCTTATACATGTTTTTAACCTCTTCGATATCCTACATGTTAAAATTATGGGTCTATATCATGTTGTAGCCTCTAACTTTTTTTTTTCGAATAAATAACTTTTAACTGGGTATCTTTTTCTTTGCCCCACTAGTAGCATGTTGTTAATGTCTACACTCATTTCTTAGATTATTTTTTGCTAAGCGTTAAGATGTTTGCTAACTATTTTGAAATGTTAAGTACTGTAGCAATTCAATGCTAATTGTTTGTTTGGTCTTTTCCAAGTTTTATGTACCCGTTAAGTTTCACGGTGTAGCTTCTAAATCTTTTTTTATTGGCTAAGTAATACTCCTTTTGTTCTTTATTAATTGAAGTTTTTTTTTCATCAACATTGGGCCACAAATGGCCGGCCCATTAGCCAAGTTTTTGCAAGTGCAAACGGGAGGACTCGATCCCAGGATGTGCAAGTGCGCATGCCTCTTGTTGACTTACCACCTGCCACTGGACTAAATGTTACTTGTCTCTTTATTAATTGATGTTTTAGAAATAAAATTTATTTATTTTTAGTTAATGCTTTAAGATTTCTATGCAAAATTTATTGCATTTTAGATATTTTTGACTCTTTAAATTCTAGAAATTGATTTATGATTGGTTAAAATATTTTAGAATTTGTGATAAACTATATTTTGCTTATAAAAAATAAAACAATTAATGATTTCTTAATATGTGTGAAATGCTTAAAACAGCAAATATAAAAAAACAGAGGGATTATGATATTTGATATCGTTTTCTTTGGTCGCTACCATTTTGTGTATAAAAAGTAATATATATATATATATATATATATATTTGCATGTTAGTATATAGATTAACGGATAACAAACGCGATTACAATGTATTGATTGCAGAGACAACATATTAAATATGATGTCTCTGCATTTAATGCGACGACACGTTCTCTCTTTTGATAATATTGGTTGAGACTAAGAGCATCTACATTAAAGAACCCCTTAGGAGAGTTTTTTTTTAAAAAAAGAAAAATTAAGAAAAATGGAGCCAATCAGGATTCGCCACGTGGCGAACCCGTCTCTTGCGGGTTTTCTCTGGCAAACCGGCTCTAAACTATTTGAATTTTTTTTTTAAAATTAAAAATTTCTTGAAACCTGAGCCAAGAACCCCCTTAAACCCTTGATGTAGATGGTCTAAGTATATCATTTAGTACAGGTATTTTGTTAATTTCAATTATGATGACTTTATTATTTTTGTGTATATAAACTTTTTTCGCTATTTATTTTATGGTCTACATTTCTGATGCTTTGCGAGAATATATTTGTATACTTTCCCAATCTTTGATAATGAGCTGATCATAACTTTAAGTAATTTTGAAAAATAAAGCTTTGTAGTGAAATAGTGTCATAAAGCCACGATAAATTTTCTTTTTTGAAGGTAATCTAGACAAATCTACCAAATTTTACGAATACAAAAACTCGTTAGTCACTTTTATATCCTATCATATTAAATATTTGACAGAGACTCCACGTATAATGCTGACTATCCGAAAACAGTGTTTTAAGTTCCGAGCAAGAATCAAAACTATATACCAACTTATAAGGACAATTTATTAAAAAGATTGTTCACCATTTGGTCATGTGTATGATGAATAGGTATAATAGCTCAGACAAGTTGGGCTTTTATTCTTGCAAGCCTTACATATGTCTTAATCAAATATTGGACGTGATAGAGACTGAATAACATCATTTACAAAGCCACTAACTATATGAAACCAAACCATCTGAAGTTAATCAAAACTTGCTTTTATACTAATGATTTCGAATTAAAATAGAACAGATCTTTAACGATACTATTTACTACTAGTAGAATGGCATGTATAAAAGTATTCTAAAAATATTCTTTTACGGCAACAAAAAATCCGAATATCACATCCGTACGTTTGATTGATTTAAATGATATTCAATTCTCAGAAAAAAAGTTCAAATGGATTTCACTATTATCTCCCAAAATAATTGATGTTTTAGGAAAAACGATTTGTATCAAATTGTATAATGTTTCTAATTTTCAATACAACATTAACTGTACTTTTATTTGTTTTGTCTATTTATATTATGCAAATTAAAAAACGTTTGATTATTGTTTTAAAGTACCAATTTTTGACAAGTTTTCTCTCTTCCACGGTTATTGAGGTCAACTTTTCAACCATCTTTTCTTCGGCGCTGGTTACAGATTTATTTGTTGACGTTGGTTTTTTGTTGCTCTCTACATACTCTTATTTTCTGTCTGGCTTTCATCCATTTTTTGCCGGTTTCTCGGGTCCGCCGATTTGCAAGTCCTTGGATGAAACCCTTTGGCAAGCTCGATCCATCTCTGCATTGTGAGTTTTTTTTCTCCAACCTCTCGCTAGTTCTTTCATGGCGAGACATGCTATTCTCAAGAGCTTCTTATGCCATGCAGTATGATGTTTCCAATTTTCATTATAACATTAATTGTATTTTAATTTGTTTTCTCTATTTATATTCTGCAAATTGAAAAATTTTTGATTGTTGTTTTAAAGTGCCAATTTTTTGACAAGTTTTCTTTCTCACTAGTTTTCTCTCTCCCACGGTTATTGAAGTCGACTTTTCAACCATTTCTCTTCAGCGCCGACAATAAATTTGTTAACTAACATTGGATTTTCATTGCTCTCTAGATATTGTTATTTTCTCTCTAGTTTTCAACCATTTTCTGCTAGTTTCTTGGGTCCGCCGACTTGCAAGTCCTTGGATGAAACCCTTTGGTGAGCTCGATCCATCTCTGCATCGTGAGTTTTTTTCTCCAACCTCTCGCTAGTTCCTTCATGGTACAATTTAGAGTATATTATATATCTTAAAATACCCAAAAAATTATGTATTCGAGTATAATTTCGGATATTCGGGTATATTTTTGGGTATTTGGGTATTTTAGGTACCCAAATACCCAAAATATTCGGGTAGCCATTCAGATAATTGGGTACTCGTTTAGATAATCGGGTACCCGTTCGGGTATCTAGTAATTCCTGGACCCGATCCGATATCCGCGGGTATCCTATAAAAAGATCGCTGGTTAGTTTTGCTTATACCCGAATTTGACCCGGACCCAAAATTTTGGGTCAATTTCGGATCGATTTTTCGGGTCCGGGTAAAATTCCCAGGCCTATTTCAAGTTCAAGAATTGTTTTAATTATTGCTTGAATAGTGTTCTAGCTTTCAATCCTGATTTTTGGTAAATTGTCGTGATCTTGATTTGTATTATTTGAATTCAATTTGTTTAATTAACAGTAACCATTCGCTCGAATATCAACCACAATATTGATTCTTAGCTTGTATTTATTCCTAAGATCGATAGAACTTGGTTCTTGTGGATTTTATTTCATACTATTTTGTTAGTATGTACTAATAGAAGGATTATAGGTTAAACGTTGTGTATCAAGTTACCAACCAAACCCGATTTTTCCTGAACTAGATCATGTCCAATGAACAAAACACTCGAATAAAATTTGTCTATATTACTAAAAATCGAAATGATCCGAGCTAAACTTAATCAGATTGATACCTAAATTTAAAATGCATCTTTCTCATAAAAAATGATAAAAATATAATTTAGTAATATTTATATAATATGAAAGTGCTCGAGTGTTTTCTCTATTCAAATATCATTTTTGGAAGTCGAATTTGCCTTTGGAATTTTGAATTTCGTATATCAAGACTTTGTCGTCTTAAAAAATAAAATGAAATCATTCGTAATCAAGAACTATTCTCCATTATTCGATCCTCTTAGATCTTCACTTCTCTACACAAATCAAAGTCTATCTCTCCAATTCTCTTTCACCACCAGATCTACCCTAAAAGCAACATCGAAGAAACACAATCGCATGGTCTTAATCTCTGCAAGAAGAACGATTATGTCGAGGACGATTGGATTGGACCAAAACGACGATGTATTGGAGAATGCAGAGTCTGGTATTGATGTTATCATCGTTGGAGCTGGTGTTGCAGGTTCTGCTCTTGCTTATACTCTCGCTAAGGTAAGTTTTAAAAGTTCAATTTAAGATTTTACTCCTTTTCTATAGATTCCTGTTCTTGTGATTTTAGTTTTATTTTTGGATTTTTTTTGAAAGCCTTTTGCTTTTCCAGATATAATCCAGGATTTTTTGTGTGTATGGCATTAATGTAATTCAATTTGGGAAAAATGTAAAACAAATGCAGAACTTTGGAAAATGCCCAAACTAATAGCTCAATTGTTTTAACTTCGATTACACTTCACTGCCTTTGTTTTTTTTGTTTTAGGCATTTCACCCATATTAAAAAATCATTAATTGTTTTATTTTTTCTAAGCAAAATATAGTTTATCACAAATTCTAAAATATTTTAATCAATCATAAATCAATCTGTAGAATTTAAAGAGTCAAAAATACCAAAAGTGCAATAAATTTTGCAAAGAAATTTTAAAATATCAACAAAAAATAAACAAATTTTATTTCTAAAACATCAACTAATAATGAACAGAGAGAGTATTATTTAATAGTAAATTTTTAGTATGAGTTTCAGCTATAAATTGAAGGTTAGCAATCCAATTATTGGCACACAAAAGAAAAATTCTTGAATTTTGAATGGTTAAATTTAATTCCGAATTTTGGTTGGCTTAGCAGATGAATAATGAATTTTTGTTAACTGATCTATTTTCACTTTTGTTAAAGTCGGTCGTAACCTTGTTTGATTAATGATAATTAATTTTTATTTAGTTTAGTTAAGTAAAAACATAAGTTAGTGAACAAACTAATCTGTTGAAAAATTAACATGGTAAAGATGATCAAAAGTTCACAACTTATAATTGGTAAGTCAAACAAAATTCGTAATTTAATCAATAAGTCAACATAAATTTGCAATTAAAGTTAACCATTTAAAAGTTTATGCCTTTTTTATTGTTTTGACATTTATCCGATTCTATTTATAAGATTGTAACTTTTTCACAATTTTCTTAAAACAAATCTATTAGATTTTTGAAATTCTTTTTGTGATATTTATGTCAAATATAATTTGTTCTTTTTCTTCTTCTTTTGAATACATTTTAATGGCATCTAGCCTAGTGGCAGACGGTAAGTCCACTTAAGGCAGCCATTTGCATAACCCATGATCGAGTTCTCATGCCTACATTGTATAGGAATTTGGTTATTAGGCCGGACAGTTGTGCCTCAATATAATCTGCTGTTGACAAAAAAAAATACATTTTAAGAATAATTAGCCTAATTTTTATGTCAAATATATTATACATTAATTCATATCACAAAAATAGCGTGATTTTTGTTTTCGGTTAAAATGGAGTTAGATATGTATCTCTCTTGTTTACAACGAACTTGTATGTGTTCAAGACGCAACGTATTGTCTGATTTTTTGGCCTTTTGTGTGGTTGCAGGATGGACGAAGAGTTCATGTAATAGAAAGAAGTATGTCTGAGCAAGACAGAATCGTTGGTGAATTACTTCAACCTGGAGGATACTTGAAGTTAATTGAACTTGGCCTCGAGGGTAAGACACAATGATCTTTAACTGTTACTTGGGATCAAATTTTGCTAAGTTTAATTGTGTGGATCATTGTAGATTGTGTGAAGAACATTGATGCTCAACGAGTACTTGGTTATGCTCTTTTCAAAGATGGGAAACATACTAGACTTTCTTATCCTTTGGAAACTTTTGATTCGGATGTGGCTAGTAGAAGTTTTCACAATGGAAGATTTGTGCAGAGAATGCGAAAGAAAGCTTCTACTCTTTCAAAGTAATCATTTTGATTCTTTACTCAAATCGAGCTGGATTCTGTTTACTTTAATGTTTTGGTTTGTGTTTCAGTGTTCGATTAGAGGAAGGAACAGTTACATCATTGCTTAAAGATAATGGAACAATTAAAGGTATTCAATACAGAACGAAAGAGGGTAATGAACTTAGATCTTATGCTCCTCTCACAATTGTCTGTGATGGTTGTTTCTCTAACTTGCGTCGCAGTCTCTGCAAATCTAAGGTGATTGAAGTTAGATTACAGTAAAGTTGTAGATCATTTCTAGTGGAACTTACTCGGTTTGATATTTACCTATAAGGTGGAAGTACCCTCTTCTTTTGTGGGACTTGTCTTGGAGAACTGTGAACTTCCGTTTGCGAATCACGGTCATGTTGTTCTCGGTGATCCATCACCTATCTTACTATATCCCATTAGCAGTTCAGAAATCCGTTGCTTAGTCGATATACCGGGTCAAAAACTTCCTCCCATTGCAAATGGTGAAATGGCCAAGTATTTGAAATCACAAGTTGCACCTCAATTACCAACCGAGGTCCATGAAGCATTCATTACCGCGGTTGAGAAAGGTAATATAAAAATCATGCCAAACCGAAGCATGCCAGCTGATCCGATTCCTACTCCTGGAGCTCTTCTTCTAGGTGATGCTTTCAACATGAGACATCCTTTAACCGGTGGTGGAATGACTGTTGCATTGGCGGATATTGTTATACTTCGCGATCTTCTTAGGCCGATTCGCAACCTTAATGACAATGAAGAATTGTCTAAGCGCATTGAATCCTTTTACACATTGCGTAAAGTAAGACCTTTAGCTAAAGTGAAACTATATCTATGTTTTGATTCATGTTCTTAATTAGAGTTATGTCTGGTCCTTCTGCAGCCTGTAGAATCCACCATTAATACATTGGCAGGTGCACTGTACAAAGTATTTTTAGCATCTTCTGATGAAGCAAAAACCGAAATGCGTGAAGCTTGCTTTGATTATCTTAGTCTTGGTGGTGTTTGTTCATCTGGTCCTGTAGCATTGCTCTCTGGTTTAAAACCTCGTCCTCTGAGTCTAGTTCTTCACTTCTTTGCTGTGGCTATTTACGCTGTTGGTCGTTTGATGCTTCCATTTCCGTCAATTCAAAACTTTTGGCTTGGAGCTAGAATAATCTCGGTATGTGGTTCTTCTAAGTCCTCTGAAACATATTTCCTTCTACTATACAAATTTGATCTTTGATGTATTTCTGTTGGGAGATCAATGAGATCAACCTGAACCGAGTCGAGATCATCCTGTACTACAAACCAAGACCGTAGTCTCGGTTGATCTCGACTCGGTTAAGGTAGCTCTTATCGATCTCCCAACAATTTCTTCCTGTACAGAGTGCTTCAGGAATCATCTTTCCTATAATTAAAGCAGAGGGAATTAGGCAAATGTTCTTCCCTCGTACTGTTGCTGCAATATATCGTGCTCCTCCTCTTTCTGAATGATTCATCAGGAGCTATAGACATTGAATGACAAAATCTATTCACACAAATTCTATAGATTTTAATGTGATATCTAAGTTGCTTGAGTAAATCATGTGAGTTTTTAGGCAAGAAATTGTATAAATATAGATCCTTAGGTATGTAATGATTGAGAGCAAAGTTTAGTTTTAAGTGCATCAATAGACGGAACACCGAAGTAATCCTGAATCTGGTGTAAATATTGAACCTCTTAACTTACGAGTCTTGAGATCTTGTGTAGAAATATAAAAAACATATCATTTTTTCTTATTTAATTTTATCAATAATTGGACCAACCACACAAATCTATAATTCAAAGCCTACCTAGTAATGTCACTTGAAGCAAACAATATTATAGAATCTAACCATGGTGGAGAAAGCAAAAGAAGTAGATATTTACTACTTGACAAATTTTCGTGGTTTTGTTTGTTTTGTTGGTTAATTTAGCTTCTTATTTTTATTGTCAACACTAAGTCACAATAAATCCGTCCAGTATTACATAATGTTAGATAATAAAGTTTGATCTATAGATGTGAAATAGTATGTCTTTAATGACTTTATCACTTACCACAGCCCAATGTTACTTCATATTTGGCTTCTTTAAATTTTGCAAATTGTAATGATTTAGAAATGTGTTATATTCGTTGACTTTCAATCAATGGGCCAAGTTTGCAAGTTGTTGACAACAAGAGCCAAAATGAATATCTTATATATAAAATATTATAATTCCTTTTCTTTGCAATGTGAGATCTTAGCTCCATAGTGTTGGTGTTTTGTCGTTTCATTTTTTGGATGTGGCCGAGCTACTTAGCCCATTTAGTAATTGATGTGCTAATGGATCTGAGGTCAGCATCGGCCCATATTTTATTTTAGCTCGTTTTCGTTGCTGGGCCGATTTGTGGCCCAACAACAGAGAAGAATGAATCTGCCCGTGTATAAGGCCAGATTCGAAATTACTCGTTAACTTTTTTATTAGTTATTATTAGAATAAAATTAATTAGAATGAAATTTTTCCCAGTGGATCCTTACTAATCCATATGAAGTTAGGTTAGCTACTTCCCTCAGTGGGGAAGCATGTCGTCCCGCCTATATAGTCGTAGCCAGTTCCCTTGCAGGCCTTGATTAGCAAGGAATAGAGTCATCTTTATCAAGATGGTTTTACTTCGTCGGATATTCATTCGAGTATCCGGAGCACGATCTTCTTTGTTATATAGAAGTCGAGGGTTTTACAGAGAGAGAGAGACGCCATTGTAACAGAGAGCAGAGCTCTCAAGAAGAAACACTATACAAGTTCTTTAGTGGATTCCAGATTCACATCCGAAGAGATGTACCCGTTGATGGTTTAATCAACGGGGAACTCTATAACTCGTGCCTCATCTTTCTTCTCCCTCGAAATCATTTTTCTCTTTAAAATCGAACTCAAGATCACACAGAATAATCCACATTGTTTTTGAGACATCAACGAGCTTATGCACAACAAGTGGTATCATAGCCTGTATTCAAGAAAGTGAATAACAACATAAAACTCAGAGTTCATAAAGGGAGGAGTACAAGAATAGAAACACTTACTCTTCGGAAGGCATTGCAGATTCTCGTCTTTTGTTCTTGAAGACGTGAAGAGGCTTTGAAAATCACAGACATTGATTGGTACCCTCGCAAGTAAATCACAGGTATTAGTATTTTACTTGCGTAACAAGGAAGACTCAAAGTAACAAACTTGTCAAAGTATTCAAAGATTTCAAGCATGGAAGTCATCTCGAAAAAGTTTGAGGTGGAGAAATTTGACGGTAAAGGAGATTTTAGATTATGGAAATACCGAATGCTAGGACAGTTTGAGACTCATGGCCTTCTCACAGTAATTGAGAAAGATCATGAAGAAGTATGGCCAATGGAGGAAGTATTTGTGACTGATAAAGAAACAGGGAAAAAAATCAAAATCGGCAAGCCAGTGTCAAAGGATCCTCAATGGGAGCTAAAGGATCGAAGAGCAAGGAGCCTGCTCGGACAATGCTTATCTAACTCGGTATTCAGAAAGGTAATGAATGAAGCTACATCATTCAAGCAATGCAAAGCACTAGAATGTGATTACCAAACCAAGACTAAAGCTAACAGAGTCTACCTAAAGAGACAATTTTCACTATACCAAATGGATGAGGACAAATCAATAGAAAAAAATCTTGATGTGTTCCTAAAGCTGATAGGAGACTTAGAAAGTCTAAAGGTTACTATTCAAGACGAAGATCAAGCTATTGCCTTACTAAATAGTCTACCACCTCAATATGATCCGCTTACTCATACTTTACAATTCGGTAATGCTAAGGACACCATAACTATGAATGATGTAATAACTGGAGCATATGGAATGGAATCAAATCTAAGACAAAAGGGGTTATTAAGGAAGAAAACACATTCAGAAGGGTTGACTGTTGACAGTAGAGGTAGAACAAACAAGAAAAATGTGAAGAGTACATGGAAGAATAGAGGCAGATCAAAGAGTAAAGGTAGATCTAAGTCAAGAACAAAACAGAACAATGAAGAAATCAGGACGTGTTGGATATATGGAGATGAAAATCACTGGGAGCGTGATTGTCCACAAAAGAAAAATGGGAAAGGCAAGGAATCAGCAAATTATGCAACAAAAGAATCACAGAGTTTAGCCTACACTGCAAGTCTAATTGCAACGACTGAGGAATGGGTAATGGACTCAGGCTGTACTTTTCACATAACACCTAGGAATGACCTAATCACAGACCTAGTTGAATTCGAAGGAAACAAGGTCTACATGGGAAACAACTCATACTGCTCAGTCAAAGGAATTGACAATATCGTGATTGAGAACAAAGAAGGTAACTTAGTTACCTTAAATGGTGTGAGATATGTACCGGAAATGAGCAGGAATTTAATATCATATGGTCAACTGGAAGAATTAGGGTGTTATTATCAAGGAAAGAATTTCAACATTTAGTTTTACAAAGAGAATGGTGATAAATTCCTGTCTGGAAAATACCAGAATGGTTTATACTTCCTAGATGGAAAAGTACTAAGTGCAGAAGTCAACATAGCAAAGGGAACTATTGACACAACTACTAGGTGGCATCGAAGACTAGCTCATATGGGAAAAAGGTCAATGGAAACTCTAGTCAGAAAAGGTCATCTAAGGAAAGGAGATGTAAAAGCTATGGGGTTTTGTGAAACATGTGCATTAGGAAAGACTCATAGACTTAGTTTTCAGAAGGGAAAACATACCTCAAAATGTACTTTAGAGTACATCCATTCAGATTTATGGGGATCATAGAACACTACCCCTAGCATATCAGGTTGTCAATACTTCATTAGTTTTATAGATGACTATTCAAAGAAGGTTTGGATTCATTTTCTAAGGAAAAAGAGTGATGCATTTCAAGCTTTTAAGGATTAGAAAATGCTGGTAGAAAATCAAACTGGAAAGAGAATCAAATGTCTAAGGACTGACAACGGGCTAGAGTACTGTAATAAACAGTTTGATGACTTATGCAAAGAAGCAGGAATTAAAAGGCATAGGACTTGTGCATATACACCGCAGCAAAACGGAGTATCAGAAAGAATGAACAGCACTATAATGGAAAAGGTGAGATGTATGCTATCAGAATCTGGTCTAAGTGGAGAATTTTGGGCAGAGGCAGCAAACACAGCGGTTTATATCATAAACAGATCACCAGCAGCATCAATCAACTTTGATGTACCAGAAGAACTGTGGTCTAAATATAAACCCGAGTACAATCACCTAAGGAGTTTCGGATGTATATCTTATGTTCATACTACTCAAGACAAGCTAAGCCATAGAGCCTTAAAGGGAGTGTTTGTTGGTTATGGAACAGAAACTAAGGGGTACAGGGTATGGATAATCGAAGAAGGCAAGCTGATAATTAGCAGAGATGTGATATTCAACGAAGATGAACTATACAAAGACTCCATTTCAGGAGAACAAGAATCTAAGGTTGATAAGCAAAACAGTGAAAGAAAATCTGATGGAAGGGTAACTTTTAAAGTAAACCTAGAGGAAATACTGGGTGAGAAAGATCAACTAAAGGGTATGGCTGGGTCAGGTGGAGCAAGTCCAGAGTATGTACCAGAAGGCATCAGTGAAGATGGGAGCCGTGTAGACTCTGAACATTCAGAAAGTGAAGAGACTAATCTGGAAGACTACCTATTGGCTTGGGACAGGAAAAGAAGGAATATAAGACCGCCATCTAGATATGAAGAAGCAGACCTAGTTGCCTTTGCACTATCAAGTTTTGAGGAAATAGAACTTGAAGAACCTAAGACCTATATAGAAGCAGTGCATAACACAGACAGAGAAAAATGGAGAGAAGCAGCTGATGAGGAAATGGATTCCCTCATCAGAAACAATACATGGATCCTAGTCGATAAACCACAAAATAAAAAGGTAATTGGATGCAGATGGTTATTCAAGCTAAACCCAGCCATACCGAGAATTGAAAAACCAAGATTTAAATGCAGATTGGTTGCTAAGGGTTATGCTCAGGTTGAGGGAGTAGATTATAATGATATTTTTGCACCAGTAGTTAAACACATTTCAATTAGAATTCTACTAGCTACAGTTTCTAATTGGAATATGGAACTAGAGCAAATGGACGTGAAAACAGCTTTTTTACACGGAACATTACAGGAATAGATCTACATGAATCAACTAGAAGGCTATGAAGTGAAAGGAAAAGAAAGAAAGGTGTGTCTACTTAAGAAATCCCTATATGGTTTAAAGCAATCACCAAGAGAATGGAATGCAAAGTTCGATGAATTCATGAAGAATCAACAGTTTCAAAAGAGTGAATATGATCCATGCGTGTACTACAAGGGAAATACAGTTGATACTATGATATATCTACTCCTATATGTAGATGATATGCTCATTGCATCAACACAGAAACAACAGATTGTTAATCTAAAGAAGCTTCTCAGTAAACAGCTCGATATGAAAGACCTAGGACCAGCAAGGCGAATACTAGGCATGGACATTTACAGAGACAGAAAGCAGAGTACACTACAGTTATCACAAGAACAGTATATCAAGCAAGTTCTAAATACGTTTAACATGAGTGATAGCGGATCAGTCTCTACACATATAGGGGTTCAGTTCAAATTAAAGAATATCTCCTCAGATGACGAAGACGCAGAGACAAAGGGAATGAAGGACGTACCTTATACAAGCGCAGTTGGGAGTCTGATGTATGCAATGGTCGGATCACGTCTAGAGCTTGCTTACTCCATTGGTATCGTCAGTCGGTACATGTCAAAACCAGGAAAAACACACTGGTTAGCAGTCAAATGGATAATGCGTTATCTAACTGAAGCATCAAAAATAAGCCTAACATTCAAGAAAGATGCAGATTTCAGAATTAAAGGCTACTGTGATGCATATTTTGCTTCTGACTTAGACAAACGAACATCAGTTTCAGGATATGTTTTTACTTTGGGAAATAACACAATAAGTTGGAGATCTAGACTACAGAGAGTAGTAGCTTTATCTACAACGGAATCAGAATACATAGCACTATCAGAAGCTAGCAGAGAAGCAGTATGGATACAAGGAATATGCGAAGAAATGAAGCTATGTACAGGAACTGTGGAATTATACTATGATTCTCAAAGCGCTATCTACCTATCAAAGAACAGAATGTGCAGTGAAAGGACCAATCATATTCAAATCAAATACAACTATATCAGAGAAGTGACAGAAGCTAAACAAGTCAAAGTCACTAAGATTCACACATCAATCAACCCAAAATACATGTTTACGAAGGTCATACCTGCTGAGAAGTTCAAAGGCTGCATGCAGTCTTTGAGGATGGAGGAAGCCTAAGGGTCGTTGTGAGAGTATTCCGACATGGAGTTCCAATGTCGGAACACTCAGATCTGTTGATACCTACACACGGTCAACAGAAAGAAAGAAATTCAGGTTAGTTGTTATTTAAAGAAAGTTTTTTTAAACAGAGTTCAGGAACTAGGAATCAGGGTTTGAAAAAAAAAAAGTATCTGAAGGGTCAGATACTTACATACAAGGAAGATGAAAAGTCGCGATGTTCTTGGTCAAGATCTACACCAAATAAGAACAAGGAAAAGGTTAGATCTAAGAAAGCAAAGGCGGAAAAGAAGAAAAACTCTAGCTTTCTTCGTAAATCTGAAATATGTTGGAGAAGCTAGAATTTTTTTTACTTACCGGTTTCCTGAGGCTTGAGTTAAGATCCACCGGTCATCGGAAACAGAAAAAAGGGGGGTCAGTTAAATAAGAACCGAACTATCTGATTTGTCAGAAAAGACAAGATCCGTGCATGCAAGAAGGGTTAGGTAAAGGAATATGTATCGAACCATTATATCTATCAGAGAAGTGATAGGATCTTCTCATGCATGTATCAGAAAACTTAAGAAGGACATTAAAGACGGAGAATCTTACCGGGAAGTCGAGTCATCGCCGGAGAAAGTCGAGATTCGTACACCGGAGCACAGCTACTGTGAACAGCTATGGTGCTCACAGTAAGAAGAGGTTAAAACCCAAGATAGATAATCATCGGAATCTTTTCGGTGACAAAAGAGAAAGAGGAAGAGGAAGAGTCGAGAAGAGCTGAAGAAAGTTCAAGAGAGAAACACAGCGGCTAGGTTTCTAGCTCGCGAAGTGAAATGAAGCGTCAATGTGGAGTGTTGGTGTTTTGTTGTTTCATTTTTTGGATGTGGGTCGAGCCACTTAGCCCATTTAGCAATCGATGTGCTAATGGGTCTGAGGTCAGCATTGGCCCATATTTTATTTTAGCTCGTTTTCGTTGCTGGACCGATTTGTGGCCCAACAACAGAGAAGAATGAATCTGCCCGTGTATAAGGCCATATTCATCTTCTTTGTTATATAGAAGTCGATGGTTTTACAGAGAGAGAGAGAGAGAGACGCTATTGTAACAGAGAGCAGAGCTCTCAAGAAGAAACACTATACAAGTTCTTTAGTGGATTCCAGATTCACATCCGAAGAGAGATGTACCCATTGATGGTTTAATCAACGGGGAACTCTATAACTCGTGCCTCATCTTTCTTCTCCCTCGAAATCATTCTTCTTTTTAAAATCGAACTCAAAATCACACAGAATAATCCGCATTGTTTTTGAGACATCAATGAGCTTATGCACAACACATAGATTATAATATTTCATTGTTGGCAGAGGACATGAAGCTTGACATGAGAGACAATCTTCTTTAACCATATGTTAGACCAATTGATTATAAAACTGTAATCCTAGAATTTTGAAGAGGTTTCCTAGTTGCAAACAAGATAAGTTGGGAAATCCAAGGCGAGCAACGTTTGTTTCCCAAACCTATTAGAAGAGGGAAAAGTGCCACGAAGAGGTCATCTCGTGTTTCATCCTGGACTCATGGGCATGGCAGAGAGCGCAATCAGCACTAACTTGCATTTCCCAAGCTTGCAGACGAATCTTGAGAGACAATCTATTGAGACTAGTAACTCACATCATAAATTCTAGCTAGATAAGTCCTTTATAGAGCTCCAACATTGATTGGGATAAACACGGTTCATAATCTTCAACAAACATAGTTTTGCCTTTAACTGCAAACACTGTTTGGTTACGAACTTTTCCTTGGGTTTCATTGCACAAGATTTTGATAAGATAACCAACTTGGGCCCTTTCTTTGAAACTCTTATGTCTCTTCTTCTTGTTTAGATTATATTGAAAATGGCATGAAGAACACCTTTGGATGGTAGGTTGTCATAGAACTTAGCAAAAAATATACTCTTTTACCGGTCTTGCTTACGCCAAATAACTGAATTTGGGATTTTCATGCACAACTCACAAGAGATATCGGAACAAGAACATGGTGGGTATTCTTCTGGGAAGGGCTAGATCCAGAAGTTGGGATGTTTGGAAGCATGTCATGCTGCTCTAGAGTACATGAAGAGGGTAACAAAAGAGCAACATATTTTGAAGTAGGAACGGAGGATGAGTTGCTTAAACGGGATGGGAAACGGAGATAAGCACATAAAGCAGAAGGGAATGCCTTTTGGAGGATTTCTTTTTATTCCATCGGGAGCGAGCCACCACTGAAGGTGGCTACAAACAACGAAGATCTACTTGAGCTTCATGAAACTTTAGCTCAAAACCAATGGCAAGTGTCTCTCAATCTAACAAAATTTGTAATATATAAGAAAAAGAAAGTAATCACATACCGAAAGTATAGTTTTTCCGACTGAAGGTGAGTAGTTAGCACCACCGTGGTCGAGGATCCATTTGCGAGCCCTTGCACAAGTATTACCGTGATTGTCATGAGGGAAACTAGTGAAGGAAAATTTCTTTTGCCAAAAAAATATTCTAGAGATAAATATATTCCATTAAACTGTTTTTCTGGAAAAAATTAATGACGTCGGAACATGAAATGCGAACATTTCAACGATGGATGTATAATCGAAGGGATATGGAGACTGGAAAAGTGACAAAGGAGTTCCGAGATGGGTTGCGAGCATTTATAAATCAGGCGGAAAATAATCCATATACTCTGAATGACAATAACATCTTTTGTCCATGTATAAAGTGGGGGAATGAGAAATATTTGAATATCGATATGATGAAAGACATTTATATAATAGAGGATTTACGCCAAACTATTATGTTTGGTTTTCACATGGAGAGGGGTATAGTTTGGGTGCTGGAAGTAATAATACGGGTGCTAGTGTTAATGATCAACCTAGTCATGATAATGCTAATTATAATTATGACGGTAGTATGTTCGAAAACTATGCTTATCTACAAGGAAATATGTATCATGATATGGTTACAGATGCATATCATTGTAATATTTCCGGTGTCGTTGAAAATACTATTGAATAACCTAACGCGGAAGCAAAACAATTTTATGATATGTTAGATGCTGCAAATCAACCCATCTATAAGGGATGTAGAGATCGTCTTAAATTGTCATTAGCATCTAGGTTGATGTCTATTAAAAGTGAAGGAAACATAAGTGAGAGAAGTATGAATCAATTTACTGATATGCTTAAACAGTGTATGCCAGAAGATAATAATTTTGCTGAGAGTTATTATGAAATGTAGAAGGTAGTTGCAGGTCTTGGATTACCATCAGAAATGATTGATATTTGCAGTAACAATTGCAGTATTTTCTGGAAAGAGGATGATAAGTTGCAAGAATGTCGTTTTTGTGGGAAGCCAAGATACCGAGTAACAAATGGAAATACGTGTGTCCCATATAAATGTATGTAGTACTTGCCAATCACTGATAGATTGAAACAATTATATCAATCAGAGATGACATCTTCTGCAATGAGATGGCATGCCGAACATAAAGTAAATGATGAGGAGTTTCCACATTGTTAGATGCAAAAGCTTGGAAACATTTTCAAACGGTACATTCCGACTTTGTTAAAATGTCTAGCAATGTTTATCTAGATTTATTATTATCTGTGTCAAATAAAAATCGTATTAGCAAATTATTATATGTGAGGTCTCTGATGAAGAATTAGATTACTCGATACTCATACAACAATCATATTAGCATTTGTCAAGTCTCTTCCAAACAAGAAGTTATTATGACAAATCGTTATACTTAATATCTCTTAATTTTTTATAAAAAGGTTTTGCGAGGGCCCTGCGACGTCAGGGGAACGAATGTCGCAAGGGTGTCGCAAGTTTGCAACACCCATGCAACATCGCGCCCCTGACGTCGCATGGGCCTCGCAAAACCGTTTTTTTTAATAAAAATAACCACTGCAAACCCTTTATTTATTCCGAACTAAATATCTTATATACGGTGTAACCATATGCAAGGTTATGTCCTTCAAAACGAATGACTATTCGATACTCATACAACAATCTTATTAGCATTTCTCAAGTCTTTGACAAACCCGAAGGTATTCTAACAAATTATTATACTTAGCATCTCGAACCTTTTTTTTAAAAAAGGTTTTGCGAGGTCCCTGAGACGTCACACTACAAGAAAACACGTCTCTTACAACTCCTAATTTCGTCCCTAATTCATTGTTAAGACACTTTACAATGAATTAGGGACGCCACATGGTTAGTCGTGTTCTTCGCGTCGTAAGACAAAAGGAGTTGTAAAAACGTCGTAAAATTTAACAACGCTCCTTTTTTGATGGTAAGACGTCTTAAAGGTAATGTCGTAAGAACGTCGTAACTTATTTTTGCGTTGTAAAAACGATGTTAAAGGGGATGTTGTAACTTAGTTGTAAATTTAGCAACTAACTTACAACACCTTGTTTACAACTAATTAGAGTCGAGTCATTTTAAAATGAATTAGAGTCGAGGCAGTTTACAACGAATTAAAGTCGAGTCACTTTACAACTCTCTAAAGATGAAACATTTACAACTAATTAGAGACGAAATGATTTACAACTACTTGAGGACGAAATATTTTACAACTAATTAGGGACTTTTTTTTACGATTCTTGCCAACGATTTAGGGACGAATAATTGTTCTAATTTTTTAATTAAAATTATTCAGTTATATTTTGTAATTTAATAAATTTCTGAATTGAATTAATTAAAAATAAAATATTATATTAAAATATGTTTACAAAAGTAATTAAAATTACATAATATTTATCGTAGTAGTTCGTCGAACATGTTCGTACTACGGTTGTCTTGATCTTCGGCAACTCGTCTTGATCTTCAGCAACCTATACATGTTCTAAATCCTTTATCGTTTGTTACATAAAAAATTGTAGAGAGAAGGGAGAGAGTAATACCTTAGAGAGAGAAGGAGGATTGTTGAATGATGGAATGAAGTTGAAAAATTGGTGCTGTATATATAGGAATTGCGGGGCGTTGTAAAAACGTTGGTTAAATAAATTTCATCGTAAAGGAGTTTTAAACATAAGGTCTAAGTTACAACGTAACACTTGTTAAGTCGTTGATAAGTGTGGGTGCAACGTACCATAACAGTACATTGTATGTAATATATTGAGAAACGTCGTAAAGAGGTTGTAAGGCCAAAATGTCGTAAAAACATTGGCAGTTAACAACGTCTTTACGATATTCTCCCTTGCTAACGTGTTTATGAAGTTTTGGCCTACGTATTTACGACATTTTGGCCTTACAATGCTTTCAAGATGTAAGGCAAAAACGTCGTAAAAACGTTGGCAGTTAAAAACGTCGTAAAGACGTTAACTGCCAACGTCTTTACGACGTTTATACTTTACGACTTCTTTACTATGTTTACTTTTTGTTTTGCATGCTGCATCAAATCTTTACATCTTAATTGCATGTATGTATATTATTTAGATTACCTTAATAGTATTTTAAATTATCAATAAAATCTTCCAATAAGGTAATTTCGATAATGTGTTGTCGTTTCTATTTCTGCTTGCTAAGTGTTGTAAGCCTTATGAGTTATCTTTTCTTCTATCTATCTATGAAAAAAGTATTGTCAGAAAAATATGCAATTTCTATTTTATACAAAGACTTGGTCAGTTATCTAAATATATATGAAATAAGGTTCTGCAGAAATATTAGTGACAATTTTATCTTCAAAACACATCATAACAATGAAATTTGAATTTTAACAACGCCTTTACAATATACATTAGAATTTTACCATCTAATTTACGATGAAATTTTTGTTTTAATTTTTTTTACCATCTAATTTACGATGAATGTTTTTTTTTTTTCATTTTTTTCACCAACTCTTTTACGACGAATTACAAGGCGTAAACAAAATGTAATAATGTGGTGTAAACTCCCTATTTAATTGGTCTTAAAAAAATCTAATGTACATTGTAAGAAAGTCTCCAAGTATTAAATTTTATTATAAACACGTCTGAAATTTGTAACTCTTTTACAACGAATTTAATTATGAGAATTCTAATTAAGTTATAATTAATATATAACTGTGTATACATGTTGACTATGATGATCCATTTTATCTACCATGGTTTCATGATTTGATTCAAGGTCCAATTACTAAGATAACAACGTCACCCATGTTCTTCATGAGAGGATACAAACTTCATACCTTCGAGTACGGTAAAAGGCGTGCAACCGCCAATTGGGGAGTATTTGTGAAAGCTGAAACCGATTTCTATGAGATCTTGCAAGAAATTATTGAATCAGAATTTGTAGGATTAATTAGGTTGAACCCGATCAAGCTACTAAACTATTTGTGGATTTACCATCTAGTTTACCATCTATTTTACGATAAGGATCGTAACGAATTTGATGAAAGTGATGATCTGAGTAGTGGAAATTATAGTGGTGATCTGAGTAGTGGAAATGATAGTAATGGTGAATAATAGATAATTCCAAACATTTTCTACTCGGGCGAATTTTGTATTTTTGCATTTCCGACATTGACATAACATCTTACCCGATTCAACCGTGATTTCAGTTTGACTAGCCTGGTGCATGAATATGTCTGCAAAAAATTAACGATGATTTTACAACTACAAATAAAATACGATTAATTTACAACATATATACCTAACCATAAATATCTAATTTGAAATTTCGTCCATTAATAGTTTTAAACTAGTTAGTCGTAAAGGAGTTGCAAAGTAGAGACGTTTTAACAATGAAATTTACAATTTAACAACGCCTTTACAACATAATTTAGAATTTTATTTAAACATTTTACGTAACACAAAAAACGTGTTTACCTAATTTCATATTTCGTTTTTAATTCGATGTAAAAGATTGAGGTCGTAAAAGAGTTGCAATTTAGGGACTAATTAACAACAAAATGTATTAGAAATGGCAAAACGTTGTCAAAACGTCGTAAAATCTCAACTTGTTTACAATGAAAATTTTCATTGTCTCTTTACAACTCCTTTACGATGAAATCTCCGAACGTCGTAAAGGAGTTGCAGAAACCTCCCAATTTTACAACGTCCCAAAAACGTTGTAAAATTTGGTCCCTAAACTAATGTTCTCTTGTAGTGTCAGGGGCACAGATGTGGCAAGGGTGTCGTGATCTTGCAAAGAATTCAAAAACCCTAGTTCCAACGCAGGGACGTCGCATTTATGCGATGGCTCTGCAATGGCCATATAAACTTAAAACTGCCCCCATTTTCTTTTCTTCTCTTCTTGTCCCTTCGCGAAAACCTGCAGCTTTCTCAATTCTTCTCGCTGCGGCTACTCTCCACCGCCGGTTCTCTCATTCCTTTTCCGAGGCCGTCATCCACCCAAGGTAAGGAATTTCTTCCCTCTCTCTCCATTCTCGTCTTTCATCTCTCATTTCTAATCTCTTCTCTCAAATCGTAACCGCCGCCGAACGTTGCGCCTCCTCTCTCCACCGCCGACGACCTCCTCCGCCTCTCAAGGTAAGTGATTTGTCTCGCTTTTTGTGTTTGGAATCTAGATCTAGGATGTTAGAACTCGAAATCTAGGATCTTAGAACTCGAATTTAGATCTAGAATCTTAGAGCTCGAATTTCGGATTTAGTCCACAATTTTTTGATTTAGAAAACGTTTTCCATGATTTACTTAACGTTTTTTAGATTTACTAAACTTTTTCGGATTTATTATACTATTTTTTATTTAGAAAACGTTTTCTTTAATTTACAAAACACGATTTTTGATTTTATTAAATATTTTTTGGAATTATAACATTATTTTCAGATTTAGTAATTGTTTTTTAGGATTTATTACACTATTTTTGGATTTATAATTTTTTTTGATCAACAAAACAACTTTCGAATCTAGTAAACGTTTGTCGGATTTATTACACAACTTTTTTATTGACTTAGAAAACATTTTCTTTGATTTACAAAACGCAATTTTTGGATTTACTAATTATTTTTTGAATTTATAACATTATTTTTAGATTTAATAAATCTTTCCTTGATTTATTACACTATTTTTGGATTTATAAATTTTTTACTATGGATTTAATAGTGTAATAAAACATTTTATTACACTACTTTTCGATTTTGAAAACATTTTTTTTTATTTACAAAATTTTTTTTGGATTTACTAATTTTTCACATTTATTACTCAATTTTTAGATATTGTAAAACTTTTTTTATTTCCAAAACTATTTTTTTGATTTACTAAATTTTTTTAAATTTATTCGACTAATTTTTGATTTTGTATTACTATTTTCTATTTTATTGTTTCAGATGTTAGACTCTCATAATCCTTACACTCGATATCTTTTTGATATCAGGGAAATCTTGCCGACCACTCCTAGATCAGGTTCGAGATCAATTATCCCGAGCTAGTTTTTCCTCTCAGCCAGGGTTTTCTTCAGTAGATGATACTCCACATGTACCTCCCGGCGTGTCCTAGTCCTTGACACCTGATGCTGCTTCAAGGATGACAATTGAAGATATTCTTTCTGATCCCGTTCTCAAATATCTTCCTAATTTTCATCTGAAGCGTCCGCCGAGAACTTTGTGGTATTTTGTGTAATTTTAAATTTATTTACTTTCTATATTTATTATTATCGATTTCCATGTCATATGTTTGATTTAAAATATGTAGGTTCGATTACGACAAGTTTTTAGCAATAACTGTTCGGTTTGATCTAAAAATAACACATATTTATACATTTTTTTGTATATTTTTAAATATATGATATTACATTATAATCTTATAATTAAGTTTTTTGAATACTTTCACCAAGAGAAATCAAGGGATACTCACCCTGGTATCCTGAGCACTCTATACGTGACCAAGCGCAACAAGTACGATGTTTTTGTGGACAAAAAATCCGAAAAGATCTACAACAACTTTACTACAAAGATGCAAGAATTAACGCAAGACTACGGTGATGAGAGTTCTGCATCCGGGAGATTATCTAAATTATTCTAACTTTTGAATACATTTATTTTATTAGATCGCTCCCCATAAAAAGGGGAGATTATGTGAAACAGTGTTTTAAAGAAAAGAAGGGGCGCTGGCCGATGCCACAAACAAAATCATCCTCAAGGGAATTAAGAAATGTCTTAAAGAAAAGAAGGGGCGCTGGTCCAACGATATCAACGGTGTCTTATGGTCTCATCGAACTACACCAAAGAAATAAACAGGTCAATCACCTTTCTCCCTGTCACATGACGTTTGGAGCAACGGTCCCCGCCGAGGTGAACGTTGGAAGCATCCGCTATGGAATACTTACCCTCGATGAAAATCTTAACTATGCAAGGCTTCATAGTAGCCTCAACGACCATGAAGAAACCGGCGACGAGTCACGGCTGCGCGTCCAGAACCTCCAACAATAGGCATTACAATACTACAACAAGAAGTCTGACACCGCTAGTTTGAGTGCAGGGACCTCGTTCTGCGCAAAGTATTTGAAAACACAGCCGAGCTCAACGCTGGAAAGCTCAGAGCCAATTGGGAGGGTCCATACATAATCTCCAAGATTGTCAAGCCCGGCGTCTACGAACTCGCAACCATGGCCGGGGATATGATACCACAAAGTTGGAACGTCAACAACCTTAAATGCTTTTACTACTAAAGTACCAGCGACGACGCCAAACATCGAGCACTCCTGGGACATAATCCTTTCGGATTACCTATCTTTTCATACTGCTTTTCATAATTTTCATTGTACGAACCTCAGAACTACGGTCAGCTTGATCCCTTCGCAGGGTACGTAGGCAGCCTTTGGGTGTGACCATAATATCAAAAAGCTTTTAGTTGTTAACAAGAAACTCACATTGGCATGACATGGTAAACCAGACCTTAGTTTCCGTTCCTAAAAATGCCTAAGCCAATCTCAGTTCTTGCACCGGCAAGTCATGGTAAACCAGACCTTAGTTCCTGTTCCTTAAAATGCCTAAGCCAAGCTTAGTTCTTGCATCGGCAAGACATGGTAAACCGAACCTTAGTTTTTATTCCTAAAAATGTCTAAGCCGAGCTCAATTCTCGCACCGACAAGACATGGTAAACCGGACCTTAGTTTTCGTTTCTAAAAATGCCTGAGGCGAGCTCAGTTCTCGAACCGACAAGACAGGGTAAACCGGGCCTTAGTTTATGTTCCTAAATATGTCTAAGCCAAGTTCAGTTCTCGAACCAACTAGACAGGATAAACCATATCTTAATTTTTGTTCCTAAAAATGTTTAAGCCGAGCTCACCTCTGGCATCATCGGGTAAGCCGGACTCTAAGTTCGTATTCAAAATAAGAGAACTTAGACAAGGTGAGCAAGCCACCGATATTACACAAGGAAAGGAAGAAGAGAACAACAATTTCACTATACATCATGGCCAAGGCCAAAACAAATCCAGAAAGAAAAGAAGCACAAGTCCTAGGAATACTACTGCTCGCCATCATTAGTCACCGCAGAAACGTCGACACCAACCTCCCTTCGAGGATCCTCCTCGGCTTTTTCATCAACACCTAACAACGAGTGAAGTAAGCCGACCTTGTGCATCTGCTCCAGTTCTGCCAACACGAAATCCTCCTCATGAGCCTCTAAAAGCTCTAAGTCTTCGCGGTGGAGGTCAAGCAAACCAGCAGCTTTGACCCACTCCCGGAATGTCTCATTTTCCTTCTCCAGCTTCGCAAGGACGTGGATGGGCACGGCGACGCCATCTTATCCTTCATAGTGCGGCAAATCCCAAGGGTTCCTTCTGCCTGAACCAACTTCAGGCGGGACTCCTTGATCGCCTGCGTCGCGTTCACATATTCGCCTAGACAGGGAACCTTCTCTTCATAAGCTCTCTTCTCCTTGGCATGCCGAGCCCGTTCAGCCGCTACCTTCTCTATCAGACTCTTCGAGACGGCCTCCATCTTGTCAACTCCTTCCTCATAGATGCCGAGGTGAGCAGTCAACTTGTCGTTGACATCATCAGCTCTCTAACGCAGCACATCCACCTCAGCTTAGTGCGCCCTTCTGCTCTCTCTCTCAATCCAATCTCGGCTCTCCTCCTTGGTCTTGGCCTCATATTCTCTTGCCCTTTTACGGTACTTAGACACGTCCTACTTCAGCCTTTTCACCTCGTTGTCATCGGTCAGATGCTTCTCGTACCACTCGCCGACGAGGTTGATATTGTTGAACAACTACATAAGCAAGCAACCGCGGTTAGTACTTGCAAAATTTATGGATCAAAGGAATATAAGCGCACCCACACAACTAACCTTGGCCATCAAGACGGCCACGTCGCCGATGAGCTTCTCCTCGACCATTTTTTGCGGCCTCGACCTCGGCCACTCCATCTATGTTTTTAAGCGCGACCACCTCGATATCTTCTGGACCAAGAATTAACAGCTCGTTGGAAAACTCCTCTGCATAACCCGCTATTCTCCTACCTCATCTTATTCTTTGCCTTGACGCTGCATGACGAGGCCACATTACAAACTTAACATAATTAAATTTTTTTTTTGAGGAATCTAGGGAGTACTGATTTACGTTCTCTCACTCTCCTCAAATTGCGCCTAACTCCATCAGTATGTATGTCCGGCCACCGACGCACACTGAGTTGCTTGATGCGATTGATGTTGTCAAAGAAATTCTCCAGAAAGGCTCTAAACAGGGGTGGATGATGATCTACAAAGATGTTTGAAAGAGTTAGTATCACATTAAAATTCAAAGAAAACAGTTAGAATTCTACCAGGATTTTTGTTCCAAACAGTGCGATGGAAGCGCTAAGGACACAGAACCGAGGCACTATCGATGTGGACAAAGAAATAACGGTGTCGCCAACCATTAATCTTACTAGGGAATTCATTGGCGACCCCATGCACAGGGTTTGGGCTCACATACCAAGTCTCATCCTTAGTTGGATTCATAGAGAGACGAGTGACCTCTTCGAATAAGTGACATGTTACATTGACGCCGCACTCCGCGCCAAACATTAAAACGCCATGATATTCTTGACCGTGGCAGGAGAAAACTATGTGAAAGTCATCCTCCGACGAGCACACTATTTAACGAGAAGCTGCGGCAAAGGAAAATGCATACCGCAGTCCATAAAGAAGTACTCGTAAAGGTAGATGTATCCGGGTGGAGGTGACCACGACCTCTCTGACGTCTTCGGTACACGAAGACGAACTGTCATTCTAATCGGGTACCTTTCTAGCATTGCCCACAAAGTTGCTTTTGAACTCCGAGAAGGTGGAACCTTCAGCGACCATAACCATTGCGCGACCTGACGATGCTGTGGAAGGTCTATGGGGTGGTTAACCTCCTCGTCAGAGTCAGTGTCCGAGAAACCCTCCGCACCATCCTCAATCGCTGGCCCTATGTCCCTTAGCGGGCCATCAGGGTGAACATCCGCTTCGGAGCCAGAACTCCTTGATCTAGCCTCGTCATTATTTCCTTGTGTTGCCTCGGCAGTGTTTCCTAATCCAGCCTTGTCAACATTTCCTTGTGCGGCCTCGACAACGTTTCCTTATGCGGCCTCGACATCCTTTCCTTGTGCGGCCTCGTCAACCTTTCCTAATCTGGCCTCGTCATTATTTCCTTGTGTGGCCTCGACGTTAATTCCAGGATTAGCCTCGGCTCCACTTTCCTTTCTGAGCTTGGTGTTATCCACAAGCTTGACCTCGACCTTTTTTCCTTTGGATTCAGTGTCCCGGAGCGAACAATCGAGCTCGACACCGACCCCTGACAACAAGTGCCTCACCCGAACAAAGGAACCTCGGCACGCAAACTCACATCATTCCGGACCTCGGCATCACCAAGCAAACAATCGAGGGTGGCCTCAACCTCAGACGACCAACGCCTCACCCGACTGAGTTCGACCTCGGCAGGCAACCTCGCATCACTTTACCTTGTCGAGCTCGCTCAGGATGACAGCACCACCCTCAATGGTGACGAGCACGAAACCTTGACCAAGGATTCCCAGATACACCTTGGTCTATGGTCACAAGCGCGGAAAAGAAACAAATCACGTAGAGAAAGAAAGAAGAGAGAGAAAAGAGAGAGTACCTGGCTGTAAGGATTCACGAAGTTGTGAGGGAAACTTTTTCAGTCCTCCTCTTATTTATAGAAGTATGTCGCGATAACCGAGGAGTTGCGCCGTAAGGCCACAAAACCCTAGAAGCCGCCGCATGATTTAGTTAATTCAAGTGTGGCACGTGGCAGTAGTATCCACGCGTGCCAACGAGTTATTTGGAATTCGGAGACTGCGTCCTCGTCACCGAACTTGAGGGGGGGGGGTATTGTTGGAGGTGGGTTTACAGCCCTATAGGCCCACCTAGAATCTACTGCGAAATCATCACATTCACGGCCAATAAGGATTGGTCACGTCGTCGATTGCATGCCAAGTTGCCTTAAGCTCTGCCACGTCATCAATTACGCGCCACATCATCTAGTAACTCCAAAACCTATTGTGCTTGGCCCCTATGCAATTTGGACTTGGGTCTCGTCGACCGGCTCATTAGCCCACTAAGGCAGCATAGACTCTTATAAAAGGGAGGATTTTTACAATATTTCGGATCTTGATTTTTTCCCAAAAAAGGTAGAGTCTCTGACATTTTGTATTGAAAGCTCTGACTTTGCCATTTCTATAATAAACCTTTTTTATTTAATAAGACAAATTTTCCAACTTCGTTTTAATCTATTTTTGACTTAGTACAAAACCTAGTACAAACAATATCTTTGTCCATTTCCTATCCTCTTGATAATGTCTTTACTCACTAAAGATTTAGATGAAGATATATTTTTCCACCCATATGAAGGAGAATAAACCTTATTTGAAACTAAAGGGTCATAATGCTTGTAATACCTTTCTTTCAAATTCCTTGTTAATATTAGTTCATGACAATATAAAAATCTCCAAAATTGTTTCACTAGTAGAGTGGCATTAAATTCCTTTATCGCTTTAAATCCTAAACCTCCGTTGTATTTCCTTTTACAGAATTTGTCTTAAGTCACCCAATGAATCCTTTTAAAACTACCCAAATTCCTCCACTAGAACATTTAATTGTTTAGTAAAATTTACATATTATATGGTTAAAATATATTTTTGGTTTCTAATACATTTTGTACTTAAATATTTAATTCTTTATAAATGAATATAAATAAATAATTTGACACTAATCTTTGTTTTTGTAAACTAGATATATGACATCATGCATGATGGTGATAATAAATTCGTATTCTATTTTATCTATAAACAAATTCATACATAAAACCGCATGGCTTATTATTTTCACCAATAAAATCAATATTTAATTTTCTTAAAATCTCATTTGTACCAACTGCACAAAAACTATATTTATACAGCACTATACTTTGTTCTGCACCACAAAAGACGGAGTTAAGAATTATATTCTATATCTTTTACATTTAACTAGAAAAAGTGTTGACCGATATAATCAATAAATAAAATCTTATTTTCGGAATACACACGCCATAGCGAGATATTTAATTATATTTATCAACTTTTGTTTATTTGGTTCTTAGATGATATTTTAAATATTATTTTTGAGATTTTTTTGTAGAAATCCAAAATTCTAGTTAAAATTAATCCGAATCAAAATTAACCCGAATTAGAAGAATCAAACCTGAAAAGAACCTGACAAAATATTCTAATGGATCCTAAATCTATATATTTAAAAAAACTAAAATTAAATTTGAACTGTTACCAAATCAAAAACTAAATTTTAGAGTTTTTCTATTAAATTTTTTAAAATTTTGAATTTCAAACTAAAAATACATGAACCTGAACTTATCTATGCAGAACCAAACTTTATACGAAAAATAAAAATATTTGAATATATTAAATCAAAATAACAAAAATAATGATTTAGATGAACATACCTAACAAAACACCAAAATGTGTCATAAAATTTTGTATCAGTAAAATTGAATCCAAACCCGAACCAGAAGCGAATCAATAACATAACTTGTAACCGATATAGTTTTATTAAATTCTATCTTTTCTTTGATTTTTTTTAAATTAAATTTTACTTAATATTAATTTATATATATAAATTTGTAACAAAAATTATTTTATTCCGGTTTTTAAAGGTAATTATGAATCTGAAATTAATTTTATTCTATAATTTATAACACGACCATAACAAAATTTTGTTCCACTTTAATATATATATATATATATATACTAATAAAAACAAGGTTTTGAGACCTTTTAAGTCATCCAACTCATCTTTCTCAAACTCCTATTTTCTTGCCACATCAATCCTATCTTCTTGCCACATCAACTTTTGTTTTAGAAATTTTTTATTTAAAAAAAAATCAAAAGATAATTAGTATTTACTTAATCACATTACTTAGTATAATATGGACATTCAAATGTCTCACATCAAATTAAGTTATATTATGTTGTAATCTATATTAAACCAATATATTGATTAGAATTAATTAATCATATTACTTACTATAATATTACTATAATATGGACATTCAAAACTCTTACATCAAATTAAGTTATATTATGTTGTAATCTATACTAAACCAATATATTGATTAGAAGTATAATATATCGTATCGTATGGCCAAAATTATTAGAAGAGTTATCTAAATTACCAAACAAAAAAGAATACGATTCTTTTAAAAAATATGAAAAAAATATTTTCTACTTAATAAACTATCCATAATCTGAATACCAATTTAAAATGACCAAATTGATAAATAATATTTTACGTAGTAAAACCTAAACTTACATATTATATAAAAATAATCAAACTTACTAACTTATCAAAATACTGCAATTTAGTGGTCAAGAAAAAAAAACTATTTTATTATAAATGACTCAAATTATATATAATACTACTTAGGTTTGATGTTCTAGCAAAATAAATTTTTTCAAAGGATTGGTAGACGTAGTAGCGGTTACTAATGTCAAGTGCTCTTTTTTTTCCAATTAGGTACTAATCATTTGTTTAATGACTAACAAAAATCAGTCACTTCAACTAAAAATATAAATTAGAAAAAATAAAAATAAACTATGTAAAATATAAAATAGAAAAAAATACAATATTTTCTACATCGATTAAAATTTACAAGTGTAGACATCTATCTACATGTCAGGAAATAAATAGTTCAATTGGGTATATTCAATGCCCTTGCACCTCAAAAACACACATACACCTTCCATACAAATAATAACCAAACTTTGTTACCTTTTTACCTAGGGAGATGATAACAATGAAACACTAAAAACTAATACTCCTGAAAGTTTAAAACACATTATTGGCCAAACTTGCAAATTCCATATCAAAGTGTCAATGTACAACTTCCTAGCTTCACATCAAACTTTTGCTGTCTCCCGTATTATTCCGAACGATGTTGGCTTGAACGACGAGGCGTCCAGAATAAACAATCGCATATCTGCTGACTGTGCAATTCTTTTCAAGGCTCGGAACACACATCCAAACAAATTATCCGATGAAGACGTGAAGAACGAGAAGCGCCCCCGTCTAGACAACTAAACCAGCTTATTCACCTCACATTACAAGTTGTTTATTTGATTTAATTTAAAATCATCATCAATGTTACAAAAAATTTCAATTTTCTGTCCCTCCATACTACTAATAAGTTCCATCTTATTTCCCCTTTTTTGGTTTAACATTGCACTACTATGAGATCACCTTTCTATAAAATTATTTCCACTCAATATTCATTATTCTCAAAATGTTGTGTTTTGTTAAATATGCATACGTTAATAAAGTCATCCAAAGTTTATTGAATCTATCATGACACAAACCTGCAAATGGCTTCATTAATCCAAGGTGTAGATAATGTGTTGATAAAGAGATTGCATGAAACAAAAGAATTTATTGTAAGGTAAGATGAACTATATTTATCTTTTTTTTTTTACATATTTGAAAAAACCTAAATTGAATATGAACTGAGTGAAAGAAAAAAGTTAGATAGGTTTCTTTAAAATAAAACTTCTTTCCAATAAACAATTTTCATAATATATTATATAATCAATTAGCTTATATAGCATAATTTAGTTATTATATATTTGGAAAAAATACTAAAATTTAACCATTTATTATATATCTAGATTTTTTCTTTCATAAATCAAAACCCTCTAATTACCTGAAATTGAATCTTCTTCTTTGTCCAATTCTTCATCTCTTTTTATTAACTAAATCCATTTCGATTTTGTTTTAAAAAATCTTTGAAAATAAAGGTTTTGTTTTACATTTTAAATATATTCATGGACCAAAGACTATATAATATGTAACTTAATCTTCGTTATTCGAATTCGAAAGACCTTTGAATGTCCATATTACACGTCGGTTGATTTACAGTGATGAAGTTATTTAATCTTCTATTGAAACTATACATATTCACCACTTTTGAATGTCCATAGTTACTTTTTATTTTTATTTTTTATACCATATAAAATAATTGAGTTGAATATCTTATATACATGTCATTTTCCGTTTAGTCACTCCAACTAATAATTCTGATATCTAGAATTTGTTCCCTTTCTCTTGATTTAGACAAACTATAAAAGGATTTGAGGTTATTGTATCTTATCGATCTAATTATTCGAAAAGAATAACATCTTATGCAATTTGGATATTTCAATGACATAATTTTATAAATAAATATTACTTCATAAGTGATATATTCTTAAATTGTTCTTCAGATAATATTATAAGTATAGTCTTCAAATAATTTCACACATGTACTTTTGATCTTTAAATAATAAATAAAACCAGAGCAGAATCCTGATTGAAGTCTGCTTCATAACTGAAAAATTGCACTATTTGTCTTCAAACACTCAAAGGACGAGATGCCATTAATAATCTAGCCTGCAACCACATTGCATAATAAGTTGACTTAAAGTAAATAAAAATTGTTCAATATGTAGGGCAACATATCTTTAATTTTTCCATTCCAAATAATAATAAAATTATCTATTTCTGATGCATATACCTTTCAATTCAGAAATACAACGCAAATCACAAAATGTGACAAGTTACCTAACAAATAAACTACACATAAATGTTTCTAAATTAAAAACCGAACGTACCCCAGTCAATCTCCTAGTATATATAAAAGAAAGGAAAATCTCTTCCCACATTTGTTAAGACGAAATAAATAAATCAACTACAAAAATAGAACGTGGATACGCAGAACCATTAACATTGTGAACTATCACAATGTGTGATATCAATTCCACGCATTTTTGTTTATTATGGAAATTCAATTATATCTCTCAAGAATGATTAGAAAAAACTGTTACCAAAAAGAAATCAATAAATAAACTCTTGTCATGCAATATATAATTCACTAGACTACCAAAAAAAATATTTTATACAACAAAAATTATTATATTATAAGATATAATCGATTCCGAGACAAACAACAAACTGTGTGAAATCATACTAAATTTTTTTTCAATAAATGTCAACAAAAGTAATTAATATGCGAATTTTAAATTACTGCTCGAGTGATAAGTTAGCTCGGTTAGGTCGGGTGCTAGGATCGGTGTAGGCAATGGTAAATCAGGTGTCCTAGTTTCTTTGGTTTATGTCGTTGGAAAAAAAAAAAAAATTACTGCTCGAGTACATGGGAAAGGAGTAAGGGGAAAGAAAATTTTCGGCGGCGCATCTCCGGAAAATAGAGAAGCGATCTTTGGTGGCCTCTTTGGTAATATTCTTCTGGCGACGATTCATGGCGGCACAACAACAAGTTTTCAAATCGGAAAAAGTTTCTCTCCTCATCTCTTATTTTCCAAAACTAAGTTGTTTATACCTTGAATTCATATTTCACTTACTCTATGTTTGTACCAACAAATTATTGTTTTTAAGCACATTGATATGCTTTCAAGGTCGAATTTATAAGGTATGTCTCTTCAACATTTCCTTTGGTAATTGCCTACTTTTTCCTATAATCTTATGATATATTTTCATTCCAGATGGGATTTCAATCTAGATCATCTTTCTCAATATGATAACCTAGAAAAATTTGATTTGTTGATTTATCATATCTCATATGAGAGAAATGATTTCGTGGCTTGTGATAACATTACTTTCACAAGTTGTGCTATTGTCTTAATCACGATTTTAGAGATCATGAAAATCAGAGAACAAATCATGGGATGGTTGAATTATAATACTTCATCACCTAGTATTTGGCCTCAATTAGCAAGTACCTTCATTTCAATCCAGCAACAATGCTATCTCTATGTTACATGGAATGCTCAGTCATTGATTTTTGCGATTTACTTTGGGAGAGATGAAGATTGGATGTAACTTAATATTTATAATCTTCAGTATTCTTATGGATCTCATTGCCTTCTCCTTAATGCGATGTGGTGGGGTGGTGAACTTATATATCACATGAATGACCAGTTAGTATTAAAAACAATGAGTCGAAAGCAAATACGCTATTCCTAAGCTCATTGAATCTATGTTACATCACTGGAAAACTTATATACAAATTGCTTTCACATTGTACAGATTGTTGATCTTGTTTTCAAGCATAAAAACTGATACAATTTACAATTTGTCATTGATTACATTTATAGGATTCATTTTCTCACTTTTTAATGTATCTTAGTTTTATTGAGAGTCCCTTATTTTCTTCACAGATTCTCATACATGGTTGATGAAATGTCTTTTAAGCATGTTGATCATAATACTATGTGGAGAATGTTTCTAGTCTATCCAATAAATAGTGATGAACCATTACTTTTCAGGGCTAATCTTGGACAATTTTTTCATACGACAGGGGAGATCTATATTTTACACAAGACCTGTCAGATTTTGTTTAGTACATGGAACTCTTCTCAAGTTTAGATCATGATTAAGGATGATTGTACAATCCAGCAATTTGATCATAACTACATGGAAATCGTAGACTACATTAGTGAGATCATAACAAAGGAGTTGGTATTTCTTTTACTCAAATATCTTCCTCTGTGTCTTGTTGTTTTCACAATTACTTATTGGTTCCTTTCAGCCTTGTGTTTTAAGCTCAGAGCCGTAACTAGTGTTTTTGTGGAAGCTGTAACCCTTGCTTATTGTGATACAATTATTTTCTGAATTCATAGAAGTTGTAATTGCACTGTGGTAGTAATATATGTGGATAAATTTGAGACTATAGGCTGTAAACAATCTAGATTCTCCTTTGATTTCAAAATTTGGGAAGTTGTAATAGTTTCATGAGATCTCTTAGTTTCAGAATTACAATATGAAGGAATAAGACTGGTTCCATGTTTTTGATTTTAGTAATAAGTATGGCTATCTCTTACGTCTTGTTAAGGAAAAATCAAGAAAATCGCTAAATTATTTTCAATGATTTGATTCCGAAGATTTTGAATTTCAATGGTTAGATCTTTTCAAATTTCAAATTAATCTAAAATTTGGGATTTGGAAAGGATACACGAGAATTTTTTTTGGATTTAATGTAGTTTCAATTTATCATCAAAGATTAGAATTTTTCATTTTTGATTGGTTAATTGAATACTTTTAATTTGAGGTTGTTCACTTTCCTAATTTATAGGATTTGTGTTAAACCTAATTTGTTATGTGGTAAGAGAGTCTCTCCATTGTGGTTGTGTTATTATAAAAGATTATCATCCTCTTATTTTTATTGACATAAACGGTGGTTGTGTTATAATAAAAGATTATCATCCTCTTATTTTATCGAGAAGAACTCCTATATTTTCCTCTTGCAAATTGATGGTTTTTGTTCACTCTTTTAAACGAGATTTATCACTTTCTTGTGAATGTAAGGATGTCTCAACTTAATCTCAACTTGAAGAGTGCTGAATCACTATCACCTCCAAGGA
Organism: Lepidium sativum; assembly: GCA_023374145.1. Classification (NCBI taxonomy): domain Eukaryota; kingdom Viridiplantae; phylum Streptophyta; class Magnoliopsida; order Brassicales; family Brassicaceae; genus Lepidium; species Lepidium sativum. The sequence goes on from JAKUCM010004876.1 coordinate 42,984, forward strand.
GGCTGAAGATCAAGATTCCCAAAATTGATAACTCGACTTTACTTGCAAGATCATCCAGGGTTCTGATGGGTCGTTGTTTGAATCCTCTCATTTAAAACGTGGATACTTTCATATTCAAAATGCCTTAGTTCTGAAACTTGATTGGACGAGTCAATAGTTTGAATTTGGGTGATGGACACTTCCAGTTTGAGTTCAAGGAAATCAAAGACTTGGAAGGTGTTCTCAACTATGGCTCAGTCAACTTTGATGGTGGGATGGTTACCTATGCTCCCTCGAAACCTCTTGGTGATGCTGATTATCCCAATACAATATGTCTTTGGATATGAATTACATGTATTCCTTTTAAATACCGAGTAGAAAAATTCTATCGCCTTGTGGTAAAAGCAATAGGTTATGTAGTTCACATTGAGGTCTTACAGGGTAAGGTTTTGATCAAAATCCCTTGCTCTAAGCCTCAAATTTTTTTTGACTATCTTGAAATTAGAAGAAGAGAAAGAAAATAAAATCATGTTTCACTATAAGAGGATTGCTGGATTCTACTCTCTTTGCTATAAGATGACTCATGATGTTAGTAGCTGCTATAAAGCTAAGAAAGAAGCCCCAATAATAGGTGTTACTAACAAAGGAAAGCAAGGAGCTGGTGCTAGAAACAAAAGTTTCAAAGGTGCAGTTCTTAGTGGTACACAACAGATAGTTGCAACCTCTAAGGTTTCCATACTTTCTGGTACTAGTGAGAGTACAAAAAAGACTTGTGGTCCATCTTAGAATAACCCAAAATGAGGTGGTCCAAAAATTGTATACTCTGAACCTTTACCTGATGATGTTGCTATTGAAAAATTGTCGGGTGCTCCTTCCAACAGGTCTAATAAGACTATTGGAGGAAGCTCAAATTTTATTACTTTATCCTCCAAGAAAGTGAGGAGACCGCTGTTTCAAGGAGGAGAACCTTCTAATGCAGTCGCTGCACCTAATGCTGAGCTTGTTGAGGTAAAGATAACTACCTTTAATGTTATTGGTTCAGTTACAACAAAAAATATTATCTTTGATTCTGCTATACAGTCCAATGCAGGTCAGATTTTACACTCACCAAGTCTTTTGGTAAACCCAATTGGCAACAAAGATGATGTGGTTATGCACAAAGCTGTCACATATCACAATGAGGAAAGTGTTTTGGATACAATGGCATTTGAGGATGATGTAATCAGTTCCCAAAATTTGTTTGAAGTGGAAATTGCTAGGATCCATGAAGAATTTGCTCGTAAGCTGCAACAATGCATAGAAATTCGACTTGCAAAACCTCTTCCAGGTCCGAGCAAGCCCTCATCTAGGTCTTCAACGCCCCTCCGTGCGGTGGATCCGAAGAAAATGTTGGTTGTTGCGGCAATGTCTCCCCGTAAGATGTGTAAGAAGACTAAGGCGAAGGCATGGAAACCTAAGGAGAAAATTAAAGCTCTAATTCATGTTTTTATAATATCTTGATTGCTCATGAGATGTTTCATGCTTTACAGACCAATAAGACTGTGAAGGGTCAAAACATGGCTATAAAATTAGATATGAGGAAAGCATATAATAGAGTAGAATGTAATTTCATCGATACCTTATTGAGGAAAGTCAGGATTTAGTGGCTGTTGGATACAATGTATCATGCACTGTATATTACTAGTGTAGAGTATTTATACTTATAAAAGGCATTCTAGGAGGTCGTATTATTCCTCATCAGGGATTAAGATAGGGATATCCCTTGTCACCCTATCTATTTATCTTGTGTACGAAAACCCTTATTTACAAATTACGACAAGCCGAGCAACGCCAATGAATAATGGGTTTATCAATTGCATGTGCTAGAACAACTATTTCTCATCTTTTCTTTACGGCCGATAGCTTGTCTTTCTGCAAAGCTTCCAAGGAAGAAGTTACACACATTTTAAAAATACTCTTTAAGAGTATGAATTAGCATCTAGTCAACTAATCAACTTTGACAAATCATCTATTTAATTTGGACATGTTGTCCCAGATGATCATCAAATGGAGACACATTGGATTATTTGGATTACTAATATAGGAGGAATAGATCCTATTTATGTCTCTCGTATTATATATATGTGGCGTCAAAACTAAGGTTTTTGCTTTTGTGCGCGAAAAGCTATAAGAACGGATAAATAGTTAGTCTTCCAAATTTCTATCGAAAGTTGGAAAGGAAATCTTAATTAAATTTTTTCTTACAACACTCCCAACTTATGTAATGTCATGTTACTGTTTACCTAAGTTAGTCATAATTAAGTTAAATTATAAAATAACAAATTTTTGGTGGTCAAACTTAAAAACTTTCAAAGGTATCCACTAGAAACAATGGAAAAACAGTGTTAACCAAAATATGAAGGATGGTTGGGCTTTAGAGCCTTGGAGGAATTTGACTTAGCTCTTCTGGCTAAACAAATTTGGCAATTACTTGATTTCCCAAATTCAAATTTTGGGAAAGTGATGAAAGGACGCTATTACAAGGATCAATGTCCTTTGCTAGCAATTGACAATGTTTCCTCCTTATGAGTGGCGAAGCATTTCCTTAGCTAGATCTTTATTATTTAAGGGAATCATTAGGAAAATTAGTGATGGTAAAACAATCAAAGTCTGGCAAGACCCGTGGATACCAAATATTGCTCCTCAGCCTAGAAAGAAGTCCTAGTTTGTGAGTACTTTGAACCTAGTGATGTCCAACTAATTTTGGGAATCTCCGTTCCTAGGAGGTAGATACCAGATTACTCAGGTTGGCATTTATAAAAATAGGACGATATTCTGTCAAATTTGGATATCAAATTGGAGATTTCTTTCATTGCTAGAAGTTGGACAGTTTGGTTCAAACTTTCAATCTCTCCACAAAAAAAATTTGGAAATTGAATTGTCCAAATAAAATTCAACATTTTAGATGGCAAGCTTTATCGGGTTGTACTGTATTTATGCAGAATCAGACTCAGAGGGGAATAAATTGCGATACTAAATGTAAATATTGTGGTGCAGACACTAAGACCATTAATCATGTCTTTTTTGGATGCCTAATCTCATGTTTTTCTTTTGCGTTTGATGTTTTTCCTGGCAAATCTATTTGGTACAATCTTTATTAATTGTTTTGGCGGCTACCTAATCAAGATGACACCAACATATTCCCATTGATTATTTGGAATATTTGGATATCACGGAATGATCATTGGTTTTCAAACAGAGATACAGAGTCCCACAACATACTTATTCAAGTGGAACCTGACTATAAGGAATTGTCTGTTGCTCGAAATGAACTCAAGGACTTTATATTTCCCTTAGAAGTTCATACCGCTTTCACAAAGTCTCCATTGGCTTTTGAATCCATATCTAATCCAAGTTTCACATGCTATAAATGTTTTGTTGACGCTTCCTAGAAGAATATCGACCATTAAACAAGTTTATGGTAAATTTATTTTTCAGATTCGGAGGATAATACGTGGGGGCTCGAGGAGTCCACCAGATTCTTTCTGCCCTTCATGCCATGTTTGAAGTTGTTCTTTGGGCAATGAAATCTCTTATGGCACTGCAAATCACGTAGGTGGAGATATCAACATATTGTGAGACGGTTTTGAAATGTTTCTCACGGTTCTCATATCTGTTGGAAATTTCTGATATATTTCATTTCTTATAGTCTAATAATTCATGTTGCATATATAGGTGATATGTCTATACATCAGTGGTCATCTTGAGAAGATCTTCACTCGCGAGCATCGTATAGAGTTACTTCGTTACATGGACAACCATCAGGTACAATTTCTCATACATATATATAAATATCATCGGATAAACAAATGACTTAGCAAATATTTTGTAGAACGAAGATGGTGGTTGGGGACTAGACATAGAAAGCCCTAGTAGTATGTTCTGCACAGTCCTCAACTACATAAGTTTACGAATATTGGGAGAAGAACCCAATCATGATGATCCAGGTAATAGTTGTGCAAGGGCTCGCAAGTGGATCCTCGACCACGGTGGTGCTAGCTACTCACCCTCGATTGCAAAAGGTATACTTTTGGTATGAGATTACTTTCCTTTTCGTCTATATATTACGAATTTGGTAGATTGAGAGACACTCGCCATTGGTTTTGAGCTAAAGTTTAATGAAGCTTAAGTAACATGTAAATATATAGATGTGAGAAGGAAGCATAAACAAATTGTTTTCTCTCTGTTCTCTTTCCTTTTCTCCCGTTCCACAGTTTTCCATCTCCATCTAGTTTGATATATAATTAACATAATTATCAAATATCATCCAAACATTTGTAATTCATTAGATTCTTGGAGTGTATGATTGGTCCGGCTGCAAACCATTACCCCCTGAGTTCTGGTTACTTCCTTCTTGGTTTCCTGTTAATGGAGGTTTAAATTTGGACACTTTACAATATTCTGGTTTTGTACTGGTTTTAATCTTACTTATCTCTTTAAACATATGTAAATGTAGGGACTCTCATGGTTTATGCAAGGGACACTTTCATGGCATTGTCATACTTGTATGGTAAACAATTTGTGGCTACCCCAACACCTCTCATTCTCCAGCTCCAAGAAGAGATTTATCCAGAGCCTTACGCCAAAGTCGATTGGAAGCAATCACGATTCCGATGTGCAAAAGTAAGCTAAATTATATATATACAATTACATGCCAAAGACGTAAGCAGCTAGTTTTAAAGCAATGAGATGATTATCATACAGGAAGATCTCTACTGTCCACAATCATTTCTACAAGATTGTTTTTGGAAAAGTTTTCAGATATTCTCAGAAAACATCCTAAACCGATGGCCTTTCAACAATCTCATAAGACAAAGAGCTGTACAAACAACTATGGAACTCGTTCATTATCATGATGAGTCCACCAGATACATTACATGGGGCAGTTTGATGGTACTTGTTGTTTCTTTCTTCTTTTGAATTCTTCATTTATTTTATTAAAAAATTCAACTAGTTGATCCCACAACCGTCAATTATAAGAATATACCACATTAGAAGAATTTTTTTTACTTTCTAATATATTTAAGATACTTGTTAATTTGTTTTGCTTTGAATGCCCACAACCTAATATATTGATCTTACTGGTTGTGTATGTACAGTCTAAAAATCTCGACGGATATCACTTCCATGTATAGTGTTCATATATTTGTTCCTTTCAATTATATTCAAAATTCATATATGTGAAATGTTTTTAAGTACAATATTACTATTACAGAGCGATAATGGAGGTATGACAGTATGGGAACCAGCCAATGGGAAAACCTGGTTAGATGTATGTCAATATATATATATATATATATATATATTTACTTATGTTATATATTCTCTATCGGAGTTTTATTTTAAAGAATCGTATAATTTGCACGTGATATTGAAAAGAATATATATCTAGTTACAAGCCTAACTAAACTAAAATTACAATCTTACATATAACCTTTATTTTACCATTCAACTTAACAAAACTAATATAGATATCATAACTAATCTATAATGAACCTAAACATATATCCATATCCATAAAACTTCGTTGCGAAAAGAGGAAGAGCCGTAAAAATTCCATCAGAAAATGATTTTCTGGGAAAAACTGAAAATTCTTATGGTTATAAGGTTAAACTATTACATTTCCTGACGAAAATCTTACTGTGAATTTCTGTCAGAAAAGTGATCACCGTAAGAGAAATCATTCTCTGATGGTTATAGGGTTAAACTATTACATTTCCTTACTGGAATTTTGTAATTAAATTTTTATAATTTTCCTATAATACTTTGATGATATTTTCGTGGATGTAATATAAAATTGATTCCAATTATATGCAGTGGTTTAGTACAGCGGAGTCTGTTGAACAGGCCGTAATGGAATATGAGTACGTTATGTTCTTTGAATAAAAACAATCTTGTTTTAATCATGGCTTGATATGGATTTCTACCATTAGGTATGTAGAGTGTACAGGGTCAGTAATTGTAGCGTTGTCTCAATTCCAAAAACAGTTTCCAGAGTATAGAAACGAAGAGATCGAAGGGTTGATAAGAAAGGGAGTGAAGTACTTTATGCTCTAAGTGAAAAGAAAATGAGTCATAAGAACCATTAAGCTTCTGGGTTTTTTAATTGGGATCTTATGTTTGTTTAAGATTCTTGTGAAGAGCTCATCATGACTAACAGTCCATCAGGACTAAGTCTTGCACAACTAACTATGCTCTATAAAGTTATAAGGTATGAGCAAATCATTAAAAAATCTTGAATAAATCATATGATCAAGGTCTAAATTAAATTCTGTATCCTGAGACATGAATAATGCACATCTATACCTTGTGTTTTGATAGCGTCTTCAATTCATGCTTCGGAAGAGTAATTGATGAACCCATCAAATGCGTAATACTCGAGGAGACTTTCTAGAGAGGACATGAATGATTAAAAGATACATGTACAAAATGCATAACAAATTTTCTGTAGTCACGTAGAATTTCATAGTGACCACATATAAAGTAAAAATCTTGTTAATATCTCCAAAGAACGTTTATTAACCTCTTACTTAATGTGATCATGTGCAAACCCTTTTCATGTATATGTACATAACCACATACGCTACTTTAAAGTCAGTGAAGAGTCTTCTCTTACAAAACAGAGCTTGGTCTAAAACAATACTCTTTGGCTCGCTAATTTGCTATGCATATCCAGGCAGTGCAAGTAAAAAAAAGAAGCTTGCCACAACAAAAAAACAACGACTTGGTTATAGATAAAGGCACACATAAATAGTATTTGTTGTTAACTCATAAATTGGTTTCAATTTTCTGAGTTCTACAGAGTGACTGACGCAGAGCTTATATACAGTTGTTGTTTTGAAGATCAGAAAATTTGAGATCTTATTGGAGTCTGGTTGTATGTTGTTCTCAAGGTTTTCCAACATTAAAATTGAAGTAACTCTTTTAAGTTTTAAAAAAGGAGAATATGAGAATGTAGAAAACCTTACTTGTCTTATAATTAGTCTATCATAAAAGTCGTGGGTTAGCCAACTACAAGAGGTTAAGAAGACTTCAAGAAAAATAAAATGTTCACGATAATATGCTTGAAGAAATAAATAGTTATCTGAGAAGATTAAGGGTCTAC
>JAKUCM010004877.1:0-19203 GCA_023374145.1 Lepidium sativum
TGATCCATTTTCCTGATATCTTGTGACCGAGTACAATCCCCTTTGTAACCATGAAGTGACACTTCTCCCAATTGAGCATTAGATGCTTGTCTTGACAATGTTGTGGAACCATGCACAGATTAGAAAGACAACCAGAGAAAGAGCAACCATACAGAGAAAAGTCATCCATAAAAACTTCCATAATATCCTCAATCATATCAGTGAAGATCGATATCATGCATCTTTGAAAAGTAGCTAGAGCATTACATAACCCAAATAGCATTCTGCGATATGCAAATGTACCATAGGGACATGTAAAAGTCGTCTTTTCCTGGTCGTCGAGATGAATGAGAATCTGAAAGAAACCTGAATAACCGTCTAGAAAGCAATAGTAAGAATGATTAGTCAATCTCTCAGCATTTGATCCATGAAGGGCATAGGAATCGTTCTTAGTAGAGGAATTTAAAGTTCTGAAATTAGTACACATCCTATGACATGTGACAATTCTAGTAGGTATCAATTCATTATTCTCATTTTTTACTACAGTAATGCCTCCTTTCTTAGGTACAACATGGACATGACTAACCCAATTACTATCGGATATAGGATATATGATCCCTGCTTCTAACAGTTTCATTATCTCTTTCTTGACAACTTCTTTTAGATTCGGATTCAACCTCCTTTGGTTCTCTATAGAACTCTTAGACTCATCAATAGGATGTATCCTATGCATCCATAACCTATAGCCCTACGATACTTTCGAAGTTCTCTAATAAGCGTTTCTGTTTCAGAACCATTTAGCTTAGCATTAACGATTACGGGATAAGTAGAATTAGGACCGAGAAACACATACCTTAGCCTTGCTGGGAGAGTCTTAAGCTCGACTATGGGAGCTTTTAACTCACTCCAAGGATCGGTCAAGGCTGAAGGTATGGACGGTTTTGGAGGATCTAAAACTGCATAGGCTACCATCTTCTCGATCTGCTTACATGAATCCATCATCCTAGCATAACTTGTTGCTTCGTCGTTTGCAAACCCAAATTCAGACTCTATCCTTAAAAGTGTCAGCTCAAGAGGGTCCTCAACAAATTTCTCTTCATTCAATTCTTCTGCAATTTCTTCAGAAGTATCAACAGAAAATGTCATGCCATTCAACATAAGTTTCTTCAGCATCTTGTCTATCACAAATCTCATCTTCATATCTCCTAGCTGGAGATCGATTATTCCATTCTTGACATCAATAAGAGCACCTACTGTTCTGAGAAAGAGTCGACCTAAGTTGAGAGGGTCCTTAGGTTCTTCATCTACCTTCAACACTACAAAATTTGTTAGTACTAATGCATTCCCAACTTCGACATCAAGATCTTCGAGAATACCCACTGGAAATTTCACGGAACAGTCCTGCAAAGATAAGGGAGATCTTTGTTTGCTTAAAGCCCGAGAATCCTAACTTTAAGGCCACAGAATATGGCATTAGGTTTACACTAGAGCGTAGATCACATAACCTATTCGAATTGAAAGTACAAACCGCCCAGGATCTTCTTCTTTCTTAGGGAGCCGATTTTGAAGTCTAGAACTGCAATCTTGTGTAATCATCATCACTCTTTTTTCCTATGAACTTGTTTGTCACTAGGCTTTTGACATAGTTCTAAAGTGAAGGTATCATCTGCAAGGCATCAACATAAGGTAGCCGAACAGACAAATCTGATGATAACTTCTTACACTTGGCGTTCTCCAAATTCTTTTTAGACTTCTTTGGTGGGATGGGATATGGTGGTACTGGTACGTATGATCTCTCAGGTGTTGTTGATTTCTTACGAGGTATGGATGCTGGCGATGGTTCTCTCTCACGTGCTAGAAACTGCTCTGGTATTGCTGTGGGTGTGGCTGTTTCCTCATAAATCTCTTCAGCTCTCTCATCCTCAATATCGACCACTACTCTCTCTTGTCTCGGTTTTTGGAAGTTTGCTTCAAGCTCCTTACCACTTCTCAACATAACATTATCACAGGCTTGATGATCATCATTCTAACTCAGAAGAAATGTCGTGTTTTCCACCCTGGAACTCCACTCCGAGTACATCACTCCCATCTGATTATTGATTTCAAACGTAGTCCTAGATTGTCCCTGAATGACCTACTCCAATAAATCTTTAATCTCGTCAGTAGATGAAGGAGTATGACTTGCTTTAGTCTTTTGTTCGATGTAAAGTACTTCATATTGATGGTCCTGAAGATTAGGTTTCTTCTCTGATGAATAAAGTTTGACAGACTTCCTCTTAAACTCACTTGAAGCTATGAACTGATCCAACTTCTCACCTAGCCCTACAATTCTATCCATCTCAGATGAAGAGTCTTTGTGATCCCGTAAATCTCTTGTACTCACAACCAAATTCTTAATCAGTTGGAAGGCGCTCTCACTCGGGTTTGTAGTGAAATTTCCCTTGCTCGAAGCATTAAGTAGCTTCTTGAAACTCCAACTCAATCTGCTATAGAAGACGTTCAAAACTTGTTCATCGCTGAAACCATGGTGTGGAAAATCCCTTCTATATCCTTTCAACTTATCCCATGCTTCTCCAGAAGACTCATTATCTCTTTGGTGAAAGTTTAAAATCTGGTTCTTCAACTTAACAGTCTTTTCTTTGGTAAAGAAGTGGTCCAGAAACTTGTTTCTAACTTGTTCCCATGAAGTGAACAATCCTGCTGGTAAAGATTGAAGCCATTTGGTCCCCTTTCCTTCCAAAGAAAACTTGAAAAGTTTGCACTTAGCATAGTCCTCAGGGATCCCTCTAGGTGCTGTCGTACTACAGATTTCCTCTAAGTTTTCGAGATGATCTATAGGGTTTTCAGCAGGGAAACCGTGAATGGTAAACTGTCTAACCAATGATATCAGAGGCGGACTCAACTCATAATCAATGCAACCTTCAGGTATACTAACATAAATCTTAAATCAACATTGATAGTAGTTGTGCGGAGTTTTATTTAACCGATAGCTCTTCTTGGCATATGTTATGTTCTAGCATATCTTTCCCGTTTCAGCTCTTCAATCTCTCGCTTTAACTGCTATAATATAGCTTCCTGACTCGTGGGATGAGCTATGCTTTCTCCTCTATTAGCCATTATAAGATCAGACCTGAAAAACAAAACAAAGAAATAAAAACAAAAGGTAAATAAAGGTGTCTTAGTCTCTAATTCAATAAATAATCGAAAAGTAATGTTATTGGTCCCCGGCAACGGCGCCAAAAACTTGATAACACGAGTTTTTACCCTATATCCTACTGCAAGTGCACACAAAACGAAATAGTATTTAGGGATCGAATCCACGAAGACCAATTATCACACATACGATTGAATTATTTGACTAGAGCTAAGTCGATGGGTGTTTTGATTGGAATCGATTATAACTAAGAAATTTAATGTAAACAATATTTAGAAAACATCAAGCTTAGGGAATTCATAAGGAATCAAGGTTAGGATGAGGAATCTATTCAGGAAAGTTCAATTCCGTTCTCGACTAAGAAATAATAATTGACTAACCCACTCTCGTAGCGATAATTACTACGCTTATATTCTAGAGATCCTAACACTCGTTGGTTTTAGAATTCTAACTATGCAGTATTAATAGTTCTTAAGTGTCCACAACCCGACCTAGCATCAACTCTCGTTGGTAGTGAAGGAGTTGCTCACCTAGAAAGGTTCTCATTATTATTAAACTTCTAGGATAATAAGTGACCTAAGATCAAAGATTAGTTAGCTACTCTAATCTAAGCATTAACCATGTTTCTAGGCCGAGATTCCATATTTAAAACTTATTTGTTCCTCACCCTTGTGTCCCTTGAGATCTTTAGAATACCCTAAACTTGATTATGAACTACTCAGACATGGAAATACAGAACGAGCAAGCAATTGTAAAGAATTTCATTGAAAACTCAAAATAGATAGAATAGAGGTTTAGGAATTCTTCTCCAATGGTGTAGAGATCCAAATTCTTCTCCTCTAGGTTACAATAAAAGTCTCTGTCTTTTTCGTCTCCAAAAAAACACTCCTAAAAATGTGTTTTTAACCTAATATATAGAGTAAATCAAACTGGCACAAAAATAAGGAAATATGGTTTTCACTTTGCATGGTCATTGATCGATCGATCCTTGAACTGCTCGATCGATCAATGTTTCTTCATTCGATCGTGAAGCTTCCAAATCGTGCAAAGGATCGTGCATAACTTATTCCTACATAGCTCGATCGATCTTTGGGTGCTCGGTCGTGCAGTGGATCATGCCCACGATATAGATGGATGGAGGTTGATCGTGTCAAGCATGAGCAGTCGATCAATGGATCGAGTGTAGTTTTCTCTTTCTAAAGTTGTGAACGATCGATCTTGGTGTTAATCGATCGATCTTTTATCTCGTAGTGGAAAAATCCAAAGTTAAGCTCCAATCTTGCTTAGCATGTGGAATCCAAAGTATCCTTGCATTTTGTACCTGAAATAACTCTAAAAACACGACAAAGACTAAAGAAAACATATGAATTAATAAGGTATAAGTTGGTATAAACGAGGTATATCAGTAATACATATATGGCACCCTGTAAGCATACAAGTCGTGTCCATTACAGTGACATGGTGCATGGCACTGCATCATCATCGACTTCCTCAGCTGTGCTGGAAACACAGTCATAGTCCTAGCCGCTAAGTCACAGTCCACCGGGTCTTTCTCTGACACCAGAAGTTGCCGTAGATCCTCCACCGACGAATGCAGCAGTTCATCCTGACCTTTTGGTGCCGCTAGATGCACCATATGCACAGTATCGGGTTGAGGATATTCTCATGGCTCCAAATCGCGAGAATTTACCCCTTCTACATATCGATCGACCAACTGGTACTTATTGGTATGTTTTCATTTAGATATTAATTTATTTATTAGATTTACAAATTTAAAATAACTATTTATAGTTAAATAACTTATACTTATATCTTTTTTAAAAATTTCAGGTTTGGTGTGGATAGCAAGGTGGAGCGAAACATCACAGCATGCATCAAAAATTTTGCGGTAATTGAAAATTAACACTGCACTACATTCGCATTACAAGGTTCAAGATTTTTGCGGTAAATAATTTTTTTGTTAGAAATAATATTACTTTTTATTAAACATATATAATTAATATATATATTAAATCCTAATTACTTTCTTTTTTACTAGCAACGTTGGAATTGGGACATCTCCATCAACGAGACTATTTGACATGAGTTCAACCACAAAGCCATGAAGCGGCTTTGTAACACAGTTTCGGATTGGAAGACCGAGTGGGAGGTGAAGGGAGATGCCGGGAAACCCACTTTCATGACCAACGCGTGTTGAAAGGGGTTGAAGAGTTATTGGGTAGACCCGAGCTCGGTGAGGAGAGTTGCTCAGTGTTCCGCCTCGCGGAAGACGATTGGTCCAGATGGGTTGCTAGCCGCTATGCCTCACACTGCATGTCAGATGCCTTTCAGCGGAGTTGCCATACAAATAGTGAGTATTTTTTTAAAATTAATTTTTTTTTGTTCAATATTATTTAACTTAAATTACTAATTAATTTAAATTTTCCTTTTGTAGGCGGAAAAAACAGGACAAATTCCTACGCTTCCAAAATTGTATGACGCAATTCATAAGAAGAAGTCTGGCGTCTTCGTTGATCCCCGGTGTGAGAGGCTACACAATCAAGTTGAATCTGCCGTTCAGGTGCGTCAAACTCAGCTTTCCCAGGAATCCTCCGATGGTACTCCTATGGAATTGAGTGCTCCTGAAATTAACGCAATTTATAAGCAGGTATTTAATTTAATAATCTAATTACTTTTAATTATCTAACATAATTTATATAATTATTATTCCCTGGCAAAACGGTTTTCCAGATTGCTCCGACAAAAAAGGGACGGATTATTGGAATAGGATCTGCCCAAGATGTCCAGAGAGTCACATCTAAGTGGATATGAGAAAATTCGCTTCGCAGTCAGTTGCAGGAATCCTGTACATAAATAGCCGAGTTAAAACAAGCGACATATCAGAAATTTGCAGCAATGGAGTCCATGATGGATATTATGGTTGCGGGCAATCCCCATGCAATTGAGGCTTTGGAGTGTAGACGTTAGAACCTCGGGATCAGGCCTACGGAAAATGTCGAAGTCGATTTGAATGAACGAGTTGTCAAAAATCAAGACGACCGTAGTACGAACATGTTGGACGAACTACTACGATAAATATTTTGTAATTTTAATTACTTTTGTAAACATATTTTAATATCATATTTTATTTTAATTAATTTAATTCATAAATTTATTAAATTACAAAAATTTAATTGAATATTTTTAATAAAAAAATTAAAACAATTTTTTGTCTCTAAATCGCTGGCAAGAAACATAATAAAAAGTCCCTAATTAGTTGTAAAATATTCGTCCTTAAGTAGTTGTAAAACATTTCGTCTCTAATTAGTTGTAAACGTTTCTTCTTTAGTGAGTTGTAAAATGATTCGACTTTAATTCGTTGTAAATCATTTCGACTCTAATTCATTGTAAAATATTTCAACTCTAATTAGTTGTAAACATGGCGTTGTCAGTTAGTTGCTAAATTTACAACACACTTACGAAGTTTTTATTAACATCGCTTTTACAACGATGGTCATATGTTACGACGTTACCTTTACGACGTCTTAACATCGAAAACCGGGAGTTGTTAAATTTTACAACGCTTTTACAACTCCTTTTTTCTTACAATGCACATGACACGACTAAACACGTGGTGTCCCTAATTCGTTTTAAAGTGCGTTAACAACGAATTAGGGACGAAAATAGGAGTTGTAAACTTTTTGTTTTCTTGTAGTGAATTGGGGAAAAGAAAGAAGACGATAATGGAGCTTGTCAATTGCTTAAGAGCTTCAGCTGTTTTGTATCCATGTATCTTTGATCATTTGAAAAACCCTAAAATTTCTGCGACACAACGAAAAATGAGAAGAATTAAATTTAAAGGTGAATTTTTTAAAGGCCAAAACCATTTCACCAATAAGAAAGTGACACACAATCTTCTTTTAAGAATTCTTAAATCTCTTAATTAAGAAATCGTTCTAAATATTTATACTATTTTTGTTTTAATTAAAAGCTATTGAATATTAAGAACCTCAATTAAAAGGCTTTATTGAAGCTGCTATTAGTTGTCTCAATAGTTCTTGTAAATATAATTAAGTGTCAGGATTTGTCTCAAAGGTTATAATATTATTACATGTTATTTTGTTTATCAACAACTACATTGACAAGTATAATGGGTACATGTTAAACCAAATGCAGATACACAGTTATAGTTTCTTAAATTATAAAATACGCCCGACACACTCCAAATTATATAAAAACCCATAAAAAACAATATAATACACAAACGGACCCAAGAAAACAATAATAAATTGTCTTATGGATAAGGCCTTTTGAGAGATAATATACATAAGGTCAACTAATATAAATCACATTCATAATGCGAAAAATAATTGAAGTAAATAAATAAATTGTTTTGATTAACGATTGATTAGAATTACTTTCATATTGTTGTTATGAAAAACAAAAGTCTTTGTTAAAAATTCAAATTAAAAAAATAATATATACAAAATTATTTTTCAAAACAACAAAATGAAATCAATTCTAATTAGGACTTCTCAATTAATAATTACTTTGGTTTTGTTGTTTTTTTTTTGTCAACGACAAATTATGTTGGGCCACAACTGGTTGGCCCAATAGCCAAATTCTAACATAGTGTAGGCATAAGGACTCGAACTCTGGTTGTGCAAATGAGCTGTTTTATGTGGACTTACAGCCTGCCACTAGGTTAAGAGCCATTTGCCTTTGGTTTTGTTGTTTTGAAAAACAAAAATCTTTGTATATAATCAATCATATTATAATTCCTAAAATATAATCAGTTTTATTTAAATCATTTACAAAAAAAAATTGTTTTTCAAAACAATAAAACAGAAATAATTTCGATCGGACTCTAAAACTTAGGAGCAATAGAACAATTATGTTAATAGAGTGAGAGTGACAATAGGAATCAAAAAATTATTTCCGAAAGGCTTGCAATGAAGTTAAGCATTTTGCGGGGAGAAGCAAGGTGGGTCCATATTTTGGGAGCTTGGATCTGATTTCCGGATCTAAATCCACATGTATCCGTAGACTCTAAGCCTCATATTTGTTTTTCTTTAACCTCTGAAAGTACCAAACTACAAGTATGTTTAAATTATCAATATTTTTAATAATTCTATTTTCCAGTTCTAGAGAAACATTAGTTAAACTACAAAATCAAAAGTAATATTAATACTATAAGATTAATGCAAAAACTTTAAAAAAAAGTTTAGAATTTTGATTCATTATCACGTGAAATTTGATTTGATATATTATTTAATTATATTTGTTAATTTTGATAATAACAACAAAAAGTATATTGTTTTTTGTTAAAATATGACAGAAAATTATATTGCATACTACTTTTAATTTCGTACTTTAATTTTGTATATCTTAGATATAAAAAGTAAAATTACAAGAACAAAAAAACGAGTTGGAAATTTTCTAACAAAATCATTACATAAAGAAAATTGAGGATAAGTGAAATAGGCAACAAAGCATTATGTATGCAAGTGAATGGATTGGGCGGTAGAAAATGGGAAAGGAAATACGAGAGAAAGTATGAATAACGGCCGCCATTATTAAGAAAGTGGGATTAATTTTTATTAGTGGTTTTACGAATGCGCATGCGATTATTCCAAAGTGCCTAAATTGTCAACCTTAATGGCTTTCAATTATTCTTATACACCAAGGAATCTTCATTCTTCTTTCCAGTTTTCTTGCTAAAATTATTATCTTTATACATATATTTATTCTTAGGATTAAATATAATCATTTTAGATAATTTTCTACTTCTGGCGTGAGATCCCATATAGGAAAGAAGAGCTAACTAAAGTCATAACATTCAGTGTGTTATTAAGTCTGAGACTATTTAACAAGACAGTTTCAAGTACAAACTATTGGTGTGGCGGGATAATACTGGTTTAAATGTATCAAATAGTTTTGGTGTGCTTCTATTTCCATCTCCGGTAAAAAAAAATGTTTTACACCATGTCAATTTAGTATTAGTAGTGGCTGGTCCGAGACCTCAGGGATTATAGTTTAGACTCTAAAACACCCCACCACAATAAGGCATACACATGTATCTATGGGTGTTAAAATACTTTTTCAAAATGTAATTTATATATTTTAATCTAGAAAAATCTTAGTACAATAAAAATATATTATAAGTTCATTTATCTTTTTTAAAATATTATCACTATTTGATTTATCGGTTATTTGTTGAAGTAAACAGAATAAATTTGAAGAAAGAAGCGGTTTGATTGATGTTTTGAATTAGTCTTTGTTTCTGTTAATGGTCAAGTTGAGTCTTTAAAGTAGTTAGAGTCATGCTTAGTTGTAGTCGTGTTGTTGCTTATTTTTTGGAGTTTGTTAGTTGTAATCATGACGAGTTATAAGCCAAGTCTTTGCTATTGAATGAAGGCAGTTTTTCAGTATTCAACTTTACAGAACATTTGATCTTTCAAAGTGGTATCCGAGCTCCGTTGAATCTCCTTGAAAACCAGAAAGAGAGAAAGAAGAAATGGGTAATTACAAGATGAAAGTGCCACAGTTTGAAGGGCATTGTGATCATTGGAGTGAGGTCATGAAAAATTTCTTCCGAGCTAAAGGCTTATGGAGCCTGATTGAGATTGATTTTGATGAGCCATCAACCAACACAATGTTAACTGCAGAACAGAGAATGCAATTATACAATGCTAAGACAAATGATCACAAAGTCAAGCATTAACTCTATCAAGCCATTGATAGGGTAACCTTTGAGCATATCCAGGACAAGAAGTCCTCTAATATCATTTGGGAGTCAATGAAGAGGAAATTCGGTGGAAATGAAAGGGTGAAGAAGTCTCTGCTGCAGAAGCTGAGAAAAGACTTTGAAGTCTTGAAAATGAATGAATCCGAGAAAGTGGAGGATTATTTCAAGAGGGTGCTAGCCATTTCAAACCAAATGAGGAGCAACAGAGAAGTCATGTCTGAAACCAAGGTGGTGGAGAAGATTCTCAGAACTCTGAGTGAGAAGTTCATGTATATGGTGGTTTCAATTGAAGAATCAAATGATATTGAGAGGATATCGATGGATGAACTTCAAGCTTCTCTGGTGGTTCATGAAGGGAAATTTAAAAGACCTGAAAAAGGAAACAAAGGAGAGGATCAAGCCCTGAAAGTCACATACGGAGGTGATACATAGGAAAGAGAAACGTATAGAGGAGACGCCAGAGGAAGAGGCTCAACAAGCAGAGGAAGAGGAAAAGGTAGAGGCATAAACTTTCCGGATAAAAGCATTGTGGAGTGTTATAAGTGCCACAAACTTGGTCATTTTAAAAATGAATGCCCAAAGTGGGATGAAGAAGCGAATTACACCAGTCTTGAGAGAGAAGAGGTCCTCTTGATGGCATATGTTGAAGAGAAGGATCTGGAAGAAATTGCAGAGTTAATGATGGTAACATCCTCTGGAGGCCAAGAGAATTCTAAGGAAGAGGGTCTGATTCCTTGACTCAGGGTGCTCAAACCACATGAGTGGAGACAAGAGGTTGTTCACAACTCTTGACACAAATTTCAAGCATTATGTCAAGATTGGAAATGACAAGAGAGTGGAGGTAGTTGGGAAGAGAAACATCAAGCTTGTCCTGAATGACAATATACTCTATCAGTGAGGTATACTATGTACCAAAGCTCAAGAACAACCTACCGAGCCTTGGTCAGCTGCAAGAGAAAGAGCTGACAATCATCATAAAAGGAGGAGGCTGCAAAATCTACCATGATAACAGAGGAATAATTGTTGAGAGCAAGATGAGCCTGAACTGAATGTTTATGCTCATTGATGAATCAGATGGAGAAGAAAATTCCGAACAGCAACAATGTCTACAAACTATCTCAAAAGACATGTCAAAGTTATGGCATGAATTTTATGGTCACCTCAGCCACCGAGGAATGAAATCTCTGCAGAGCAAGAATATGGTATGTTGTCTCCCATATTTTGATGTTCATGAATTCACATGTACAAACTACTTCTTGGTAGGATAAAAACCCAGAACAACCATACCAAAGAAGAGCACTTGGAGAGCCAAAGAAGTTCTTGAGATAATTCACTCAAACATTTGTGGACCCATAAACCCCAAAATTGTTACTGGAAAGAGGTACCTCTTGACATTCATAAATGATTTTAGTAGGAAGGCATGGGTGTTCTTCTTGGAAGAAAAATTAGATGCTTTTGAACAATTCAAGCTGTTCAAGAAGAAGGTAGAAATTGAGATTGGGAAGAACATCAAAGGCTTGAGAACTGATAGAGGAGGATAATACACCTCTCATGAGTTCCTAAGTTACTGTAAGGAGCATGGAATTCGGAGACAGCTCACCACTGCATACACACTACAGTAGAACGGTGTTGCAGAGAGAAAGAACCGTATTGTGATGAACATGGTGAGGTTAATGATGGCAAGCAGAAAGGTGCCAAAGAAAATTTGGGTTGAGGATGTAAATTGGACATTTTATGTCCTGAATAGATGTCCAACTACTGCAGTAACGAATGCCACACCACAAGAGACTTGGAATGAAATTAAGCTAAATGTGGAACACTTCAGAATATGGGGAAGCATTGCTCACTCATATCTTAGACCATAAGAGAAGCAAACTTGATAACAAAAGCACCATATGCATCATGTTTGGCTTCTCTGAAGAATCAAAGGCTACAGAATTTACAATTCTCACACCAAGAAGATTGTAGTAAGTTGTGATGTAGTATTTAAAGAGGGAAGAAATTAGGATTGGGAGTCTGATGATGATGAAGTACAACAAGACCTCACCTAGAATGATGATCAGTTATGTGAGGAAAGTGAAGAAGAGAGCAATGACCAAGAAGATGAAGACAATGATGAAACATAGCAACCTGCAGAAAACAATTAAGAGCAAACTACAGAGAATGCTCAAGTCAGGGAGGGAAGAGTTAAAAGAGCTAGAAGAGCTCCAGTACATCAGAGTGACTATGTCACTAGAAATGAGTTTGATGATGAAGAAGACGAAGTCAATATGGTGGAAATTATCCCATTGAATCCATTAACATATGAAGAACCCTCTAAATGTCAGAAATGGAGAGAAGCAATGAGATAAGAGCTGAAATCCATTGGAAGGAATCAAACATGGGAACTCAAAGAACTAGCGAGAGGTGCAAAATGTATTGGTGTCAAATGGTTGTTCAAGATAAAGCTAAATGAGCTTGGGTAAGTAAGCAAGTACAAGGCACGATTGGTGGCTAAGAGATATTCTCAAGAACATGGGATGGACTACACCGAGGTATATACTCATGTGGCTATAATGGACACCATCAGAACTCTTACAGCCACATCCGCACACAAAGCATGGGATATCTACCAACTAGATGTCAAGTCAGTTTTCTTACATGGAGTCCTGCTTGAAGATGTCTACATACAAAAACCAAAAGGCTATGTGGTAAAAGGTGAAGAACAAAAAGTTTACAAGCTCAACAAGGCATTATACGGCTTAAAGCAAGCTCCAAGGGACTGGTTTAGCCGTATTGAAGAATACTTCATCAAGGAGGGATTCAAGAAGTCTGACAATGAGGAGAAATTGTTCACTAAGCAAAACGATCAAGGTAAATCTCTATTTTTCAGTGCTTATGTTGATGAATTGATCTATACTAGTGATGATGTGGCGATGATTAGATGGTTCAAAAGTTCTATGGAAAAGGAATTTGACATGACATATTTGGGCAAGATGCGGTATTTTTTGGGAATTGAGATGTTGCAGACACCACAAGGAATTCATATATCTCAAGGAAACTATGCTCTGAAGGTTTTAAAAAGGTTTAACATGGAGAGTAGCAATGCAGTCTGTAATCCAAAGGTTCCTGGGAGTAAACTAGATATGGATGAAGGTGGAGAAAGAGTAAATGAAACTTTCTACAAACAAATCATAAGGAGTCTCATGTACATCACTACAACCAGACCAGATTTGTAGTTTGCAGTGAGTCTCTTGAGCATGTACATGACTAAAACAACTCAACAACACTTACAAGCAGCAAAGAGAGTGCTGAGATACGTAAAAGGAACTCTGGATTTTGGTATTTGGTACAAGAGAGAAGGAACTGGTGAAGTGTTGGTATACACTGATAGTGATTTCGTTGGGGATGTTGAGAGTATGAAGAGCACATCAGGATATATTTTTCTAATAAACATGTTGCAGTAGCTTGGCTTTCAAAGAAACAGCTTATTGTCATTATCTCAACCACTGAAGCTGAGTATGTGGTTGCGTCTGTGTGTGTGTGTCAAGCAATATGGTTCAAAAGGATTCTCAAAGAGCTTGGGTATAATGTGAAAGGAAATACTGCCATTCTCTGTGACAACACTTCCACTATAATGTTGTCAAAGAATCATGTCTTCCATGGGAGATGCAAGCACATTGGATTTCATTTTCACTGCGTAACTTGGTGAAAGAAGGTGAGTTTTGCCTTGAGCATTGTTAGTCAAAGGAGCAGCTTGCAGATATTTTCACTAAGGCGTTAACTCATGAAGTGTTTGAGTTCATGAAGAGCAAGATGGAGATGTGTTCTGTTGCACATAAGTTAAGCCTTTCTCACCAGGCTTATCTTAGGGAGGGTTTGTTGAAGTAAACAGAACTAGTTCGAAGAAAGAAGCCGTTTGATTGATGTTTTGAATGAGTCTTTGTTTCTATTAGTGGTCAAGTCGAGTCTTTAAAGTAATTAGAGTCATGCTTAGTTGTAGTTGTGTTGTTGCTTATTTTTCAGAGTTTTTTAGTTGTAATCATGGTGAGTTATAAGCCAAGTCTTTGCTATTGAATGAAGGCAGTTTTTCAGTATTCAACTTTACCGAGCATTTGATCTTTCATTATTTGTTTACAATGTTATTTGTCACAATTTTCTATAATTATTTTCTCATTTGTTTTAGGAAAAGAATTCACTCATATATTCTAATTCTATTTGTTAATATACCATACAAAAGAATTTTTTATAACACAATAGTTATGTTGATTGAGAAAGAAAAAATACAAGAAAACATAAATCAAATAATTATGATTTTAAAAAAAATTATAATTAGTTTTAACTTAATAGTTTTAGATGTGTTGAGCGAGAAAAATAAAATAATTTGATTTATATTAGACTAACATGTTTAATCATTAATGTTGAACATATTTTTATAGAAACAAAGTTAGATTAAACCCTTTAACAAGAAAGAAAAAAAGAATTAGAGTTGGATTTATATATGATGAGGTCAAAAATAATTTAGAAAAGGTGTCCGTCTAAAAATCAAATTAAAATACATATAGATTTTGAAAATTTTATAGGTGTCAAGTGACGCCCCTCTCGCTTCTCTACCTCCACCACTGTATATATATATATATATATGTAAATGACTAGTCAATTAATCGTTTTGCTCTATTTTTTGTTAAAGTTAACAACTCTACCAAAAAATGAAGCAATAATGTTTCATAAGTGAGGTAATGATTCCAAAATGGTAATTAACGATATCTTGACAGATGGTAAGAAACCGTTAAGTCGGGTAGAATCTATAGAATTTGGGGTCGTATGAACTTTACCGGCAGCAAATGATAACAAAAAGAATCTCAAATCAACTGTAATTAAATTATTTGGCTAAAAATAGTAAATTTAGCTATACAGATTAGCTTGCTGTTAGAATTCAGAGAGTCGGTTGTTCAGACATTGACATCTCCATACATTCATTGCAAACTTTTCATTTAAAAATTTAGTTGTCAATATTAGATGGATACATTTTACCCCATAACCAAAATTTTCATTTATACTCCTAATTTTCTAGAATTAAATTTGATTAGAGAAAGCAAAATTGACCAACAAGGCATAAATTACAAATCCAAACCTTTTTTTACACAATTATTCGAGTCCTCTGGATAATTATTTTTGGTCAGTTGGTTAATATTCACATGTGTTGGGATTATAAATAAGGTTTTATATATTCAATTTTAAAAAATAAAACTGAGTGGTTTAGTTTAAGCGTAATCACATTAACTACCTCATCAGTGCGTGACCTCAAATGGAACAATAAGTGCCAAATTAAACTAAACACTAGTAGTAGTTAGGTTTGTATTATAATGGAATAAAATTGGAAATCTAGTTTCACTAAATATCACTAGTACAACAACTATTGAGTTCACATAGCTAGCTAGTGGTTATAAATTCGAGTACTAATAAGAGTTTGGAATAATTAAGAAAGCCCGCAATTATTAACAAAACGAATAATAATAATCGGTATAGCAACCACTATGACTAAAAAATTAAAAATAATAATAGACCATTAATTAGAAAGGTTCTCAAATCTCTATATAACCCTACATTGGAACACCTTGAGAGACACACCAATAATTAACTAAGTAGAAACTAAGGATAAGAGAGATGACCAATGCAAAGCCCTTCTGTCTCTTCGGGTTCTTTTGTCTGTTATTACAGTTATTCTCCATCTTCCATATCGGTAATGGAGAACTAGAGATGAATTATTACAGAGAGAGTTGTCCAAAAGCAGAAGAGATTATAAGACAACAAGTTGAGTCTCTTTACTACAAACATGGCAACACAGCTGTTTCTTGGCTTCGTAATCTCTTCCATGACTGTGTCGTCAAGGTTCTTACTTGATCATTATCTCTTTTACTTTTATACACAAAATTCACCAAAAACACTTATTTGGATCCATAACTATATGACAGATCAATATTTTATGTGTGTGTTCTTTTGGTCTATAGTCGTGTGATGCGTCATTGTTGCTAGAGACAACTCAAGGTGTAGATTCAGAGCAGAAATCGGTTAGAAGTTTCGGAATGAGAAACTTCAAATACGTTAAAGTTATCAAAGACGCACTTGAGAAAGAATGTCCTTCTACTGTCTCTTGTGCTGATATTGTTGCTCTCTCTGCTCGAGACGGTATTGTTATGGTACGTGTGAACTTAACCAATAATATTACGGTTTATTTTTATTTTTGTTGGTTTGATTAAATAATTAGTGAACAAATAGTTGAAAGGACCAAAGATAGAGACGATAAAGACAGGAAGAAGAGATAGCAGAGGAAGCTATTTGAAAGATGTCGAGTCTCTAATTCCTAACCACAATGACTCTCTTTCGTCTGTTCTAAACACCTTTAGCTCCTTTGGTATCGATGTCGAAGCCACAGTAGCTCTCTTAGGTACCATCTTCTAACTCTATATATCAGTAGATTTATAGTCGGATCGGACTCCATTTATTTGAAATAAAATATTTGAATGAGACCCTGATTTTTTTGCGATTTCGTAAAAGTTCAATAATATAGCTATATGTATATTTGTATATAGTAAATTTTTGATGTAAAAATAGAAAAAATGTTAAGTAAAATATAGATAATTACTGTGTGGATTTAAAATTAATATTACGTAAATATTTTGTATAGAACTCCAAATATTTCACGTCCGGTTTTGAGTAGATTTTGCATAGTAAGCTAAGTATGGTAGTGGCTTGGAGAGATACTGTGTAATGATAGAGACAAAATTAAAATGAAATATCATAGAAAGAAATATGAATTGACATTTTTTACACAAGAAAATGGCATAGTAATTTGATGATCTATCAATTTATATAACCACAGGTGCTCACTCAGTGGGTAGGGTCCATTGTGTTAACCTAGTGCATCGGCTATATCCAGAGATTGATTCAACTCTCGATCCAGAATATGCTCTTTACTTAAGAAATCGTTGTCCAACTCCAACTCCAAACCCACAAGAAGTCTTGTATTCTCGCAATGATCGTGAGACACCAATGGTTGTGGACAACATGTATTACAAAGGCATCATGGCTCATAAGGGTCTTCTTACAATCGATGATGAGCTAGCCACTGATCCTAGGACTTCACCGTTTGTGGCTAAGATGGCTGCAGACAATGGTTACTTCCATGAGCAGTTCTCACGTGGTATTACGCTCTTGTCTGAGATCAATCCACTTACTGGAGACCAAGGAGAGATCAGGAAGGATTGTCGTTTTGTGAACAAATGATTGTAACGTTTTGTTAAAAATAATAATAATCATAATATATAAATGTGTATGAATGTATTTATATATGTCATGTGTTTTGGACTCGATAAGAAGAATTATGTACCAAAACTGTTATGAAGTGAGATATATTTTCTACATTTTTTTTGTTGGTATATTCGTAATTAGTGATTAGGAAGCAACAACCGATCCGGACTTATTCGAATTTTGCTATAAACTACAACAATCAGATATATAATCAGCCAAACCTATTTATTACATAAATACAAATTTCTTAACTTTTTTATTTGTCTCCATACAATTTCAAGTATAATTTTGAGTTTATGTTTTATCAACAAAATAGATATCGATTTGGGGAAATGAATCAGCTAATGTAGTCAACTTGATGTGAGATGCCAAACGAGTTGGGTACTTCTTCATTTGTCTTTTTTATAAAAATTTATAATACTCTGACAAAATTTTATCCATAATCCAAATATTTCAAACATTAAGAAGTATTTTTATATGTTATGGACTCGATAAAAAGTACTATATATGTACCAAAATCGTTATGGACTGAGGTATATTTTCATATTTTGTCATTTGTTGGTATATTTGCTATTAGGAAATAACAACCGATCCGGATTTATTCGAATCTTTTTGTTATAAAATACAACAATTAGACATATAATCATCTAAAATTATTTGTTCGGTCAATTGAATTGGTTTAATAAATACTAATTTAGATTGGTTCAGTTGCACAGCTTAGATTACTTGTATATATTCATTGTATTTCAGTTTTGATGAATAAACAAGAAAGCATTTTCTAACAAACTTTCTCGTAATATTTTGATACATAAATACAAAGTTTTTAACTTTTTTTAATTTTGTCCACATGCTATATGAGTTTATGTTTATCAACAAAATAGAGATCGATTTGGGGAAAATAAATTAGCTAGTGTAGTCAGTTTGTTGACTTTAAGCCACAATCACGATCGTGTTTGCATAATTGTGAGATGCCAAACGAGTTGGGTACTTCTCCATTTACTACAAAAATACGTCTAACCATTTTGCCAAAAATATTTCTGCATTTACGCTATACAATTATTTCCGTTACAATAAGAGATTTTGATAATTGATTTCTTTTTAATGATGGATGAATAATTGGATCAATCTCGTTTGGCGTCTAATCAATATGCAGACCTAATTATTTGTTCAGAAAATGGAAAATTTATAATATTAACTAATTTTATAGGGCCAGCAGGAGATAGATCTTGACCTTGACCATAAAATCATGTATACTAATAAAACCAATTTATAGAAAATCAAATCACATGCAAAGTAAACTCACGGAGTCAAATTATTAGTCAATTTATTACAATGGATCTAATGATATATATAAAAGTAGGGTTGTCTTTTCTGACAAATCAACAATTTAATTTCCCATAATAATCAATAGCATTATCAGATTAAAAACACATTAGCGACATCATCATCAAAAATTAAACTACTCAAATCAATACGATTCTGTGAAAAAACAATTAAACTCCCCTCCACTATTTTTCGACCAATATGCTTAACAAATAAATAATTCTCACCCAATATACAATTTCGTTTCCGCCTAATCGTTGGTCCATGAGGCCATAATACATACTAAACCAGAGGTCAATAATTTTTCCTTATTTCCAAACTTAAAAAAACTGCAGATGCTAAGAAATTTTCCCTTGAAAGGGGGTTTTCAAAAAAATCAATATATCAAATTGATAACTAAGATATCAATAAGTTCATCAGTTCATGCAGTCCTTCAAGTAACCATTACTCTTCACGAATCCGTTGCACCCGTTATTTCCAGTTTCTTCAACTTCCTACAAGACAATAATTCACAATACAATAATTCAATTACTTTACATTAAAAAACATTAACTCACTTACACTATTAACTTAAATCACTATATATACGTTTCTCTCTTATTACTATGGAGCCATTTCTTATAGTTAAATTTAAGGTAAAAAACACAATAAATTTCATTTGGAATCCCAAAAGTTTCAATGTTAAGGTTGACAAGTATTGAATTCTGTTAACTCATTCTCTCTCTCTCTC
>JAKUCM010004878.1:0-44754 GCA_023374145.1 Lepidium sativum
AGGTGAAGTATTAAAAATCATTAACCTAATTGATAAATAAAAAAATAAAATAAAAATAAAAAATAGAGTTTCGAATTTGAACGTAGACTAAATCGCATGTACCTTTTAATCTAGTGACAGATAGTAAATCCACTAAAGATATGTGTACATCTAGAAATCGAATTATACTGTCTATATTATGTAGGAATTTAGCATATACACCGGTCAATTATGATTCAATATCAAGAAAAGAAAAAACTAAATCTTTGGAATCCATAGAAATTTAGGATTTTAAGTAGTTAAGACGTCTAGGGGGTGGTATAAACTGTTTCGCAATTAGAAGAGTTAAACCTCAGCAAAGAAGAATAACCACAAATTTTTTATTATAAAACACCATAATGAATGAAATTTGTTAATCCATTTTTTTTAATCACATTGACTACATCCTTTGGTTCCTAAAACTCCTAAAATGTCTTTGACATAAAAAGTTTCTGTCTATGAATATAAGTATTAACAACAATTACACCATTAGTTATGAAAAAATGTTCTGAATTTTGTATTAACTAAACTTTTTATCGTGATCGATGATAGCTAAAAAAACTTCAATGATAATATAAATTCAGAGAAAATGATATTAAATCTGCCACTATGCATTGCCAACAATTAGGATTGGGACCGCTTGTTTCATCGCGAAGACTAAAAAAACAACAGCCTTATATCGCATGATTCGCATCCTGTCAATTAGGCTAATAGTTAGTATTAATCCTAGCTAGTCTTACAGTGGCTGGTCCAGTTTTAATATAATTATATATTAGTTTTGTGATAATTATCATCTTAATATTTCTGTAAATAAAGTTATGAATGAATTAATGACGAAATAGAGAGTGCAATGCTTTATATTAAAGTGGCTCACAGTTGATCACCTGAAATGCAAAACATCAAAATACATCCGAGTTTTCTGCGGATCATAAGTTGTATTAAAATTAAGTGTCATTAGATAAAAAAAATTCCAGTTATCAAAAATTGTTAACAATTAAATCGATAAGATTCAATTCATAATCAAAACACACATTTTAAAATTTGTTTCTTTTATATCGGGAGAGAAATCAAATCTGGGTATCTGAAAATTTACAAAATAACCACTACTATTTTGACAACATGTCTTCGATATCTTAATTGTCAAAATAAAATAAACAATATTTTTATTGTAGTTTCAGAAAATAAATATAGAACATTACGAAAAGTGTTCAAATAGTTTAAACGACAAAGTTCAGCCTCTTTACAGAACCACACAAAAATATTATATTGTAAATCTAGTATCACATAAAGTTTTATGTTTCAAAACGACCTATTACATTTAATTTGATGTTAGACCTATTAAACTAATTAAAATCATGTGATTCATATATCATGTGTCCATTAAACCAATATTTTGGTCTAATTAAAATCATATTTTCTAATTTCTATAATTCCTAAACTGAAATCAAACCCTTATAATTTTATAATATTTTATTTTTTTAATGGATCTGAGTCATGTTTAAAAAATTGGGTTGGTCTGGTTTATTTTAATTACTAAAGCATGATTTTAAATATTGTTAAAGACAGAACAAAAAAATTCATAAATTTATGTGGTCTTAGATTTGAAATAAAAAAAGTCTGTATGTTTCTGGATTTAGGACACACATTTTGAGATAAACTTTGCAAGTCCAGTCTATGACTTTGTTCTTTAACAAAAAAAATGGTTTAAGAGATAAATTTTGTATGGTTATGTTTGTGTGATTCCGAGTTAGGACACAAACTTTGTATGGTTATGGGTTTACAAGATAAATGATCTGTGGTTTATTTGTGTGGTTTTTACTATTTTAATTTTTTTGGTGGAGTTGTAAATTAGTATTCCAATTTTATTTTAATATTTATATAAAAACTTGTGAATGATAAAAATAGAAGTTCTGACTTTGGACGTATAATCATTACAAGAATTGCCCCTATAAATGGTTGGTGTGCATGTGCTTTAACGTGAGCAGATTAATGAGAATTAGGGTTTCCACATGTTAAGATATATTTATAAATGCAACTAAAATATGAGTTTTAGACGAAACAGAGAAAATCTACATTCATGTAACTTAGCCCTAGAGTCGTGTAGCTTATTTCCTCATTTTAAAAACTGTGTTTCCTCTCACACGTCACTTACATTTCACAGATAAAACAAAATTATTGTTTTTACGAGAAATGTAATGTTTTAAATATTAATACAAACCTTTGTTAAAATAATGTTCTGTGTCGTTTTTAATTTACTTTCGCTCAAAAATTTTCCCTTATTTATTCATCTTTGTGTCTAAGAGATTTTAGATATCTTTCATTTCAAATTTTGTACTTCTTATCGTTCCAAATACAATTACTTGAAGAAAACGAAATCTATTGAAAATGTTTTAGTTTTGCAAGTTATTAGATTCTTCAACAATTGATGAAATGTTTTATAATTTTTTTGGTCAACAATTGAATATAGTCTAAGTTCATAAAATTCTTTTACTATCACATATAATAAAAGAGGGATCGAGACATGAAACTGAGAAAAACTAAATTTCTTATTTGCGTTTTTATTTATATTTCAATAGTTCTTTAAAAGCAAAAAAAATCTCAATAATTCGCATTTAAACGAGATTTCGAAAAGTAGAATTTTTTTTACTTGTTTCCTTTCTATTTTTTCGGTCTCACGCTTTTAAAATTACAACTGATATTTTGGGTTTTTTTTGTTAACGGAAAATTATATTGAGCCATAATTGGCCGGCCCAATAGCCAAATTCCTATAGAATATAGGCGAAATAACTCGATTCATAGTTGTGCAAATAAGCTGTTTTATGTGAACTTACTGTCCGTCTGCCGTTAGGCTAAAAGCGATTTGGGATAGGAATTTTACTTAGGAATTTTTTCTAGTTGACTTTTGAAATATAATGTGGACCACCTAGGGGACCACTGCACTTATTTTTTCTAACAAATTTCAGCTTATTATTTTGTTGGCTTTTACAATTTAAACAAATACAATGTCGAGTTTGAGTGTAAATTATGGTGGAGCGATCACCGTTAAAAAACTTCGATCACATAAATTATTAGTCCATATATTTACCAAATGCATGAATTATGATCACGTCAATTCTTCTAGACATGATATATATTTCTCTTTACTTTGGAGTCTTGAATTTTTATTACATGAATTTCGAAAGCAATATATAACATGTCAAAAATAAAAACTATTATATTTTCTTAATCTAAAACTATTGCTATTTTAAAATGAATATTCGTGTGTTATGAAGGTGTCATCAACTCTTTTTTTTTTTTTCAATTTGACTCATTCAATTAATTAGAGAGAATAACTAAACTAACAGCATATAGTTTATCTCTAGACAAATTTCTAACATTGCATACCAATAAATCAGTTTAAAAATTCAACATTCTAGGAATGAAAAAAGAGAAAAACATATGAAAAAACTTAATTTAAAATGGATGGAAATCTTCAATATATGACGAGAAAATTGATCACTCCTCTGGTGCACTAACAATTTCACTATTTCTGAACAATCCGACGCTATAACAACTTCTGAAATGTGAAGAGCCAAGACAAAAAAACATAGAACAAAGAACAATTATAACTTCAAATTGTATGTGGAGCGAATACATGCTTTTGGGGATTCCTCGTGCTTCCATGTTGATCCTTCTATAACACAAAACTAAGTTAAATTTGAAAAATATTCCAAATTTTTCCAAAATTTATCCACGAAAACACATCACAATATCCTCTTTTAATGTTGTGTGATAACAACCAGTCAACTAATGTCCAAGACAAGCCCCTACCCTGGAATCACGCTGCAGCCTCTTCGTCAGCCAATTTAATGATATTGGTATACAAAATAGTTTTAGTTTAAGAAGTAAAATACTTCTATAATGAAAATTATTGGTATTGAGAATTAAACTATAAAGTAAATAAAACACATCATTAATTAATAATCACACCAAGTATATGCCCTTGACTTTTGGATTGGATTAAACAAAAACAACATACAAAACAACTAGCAAAATAAAATCTTATTTTCGTTTCAATGCAAAGAACAGCATGGTCTTCTCACGGTAACTAGATTCTATCTTGTCGGTGAGTCCAACAAGTTTGTCTGTAAGACGGTCAAAGACATCGTCGAGGAGATGCTGACCGAAATGATTGATGAAAAGAGATCCCATTGTAGCCTTTATACAAACCATCCATTGCTTCACGTCCTCCACGTTCAGTGGCCGTTTGAGCCAAGCCGTGGGGTTCATTAACTCCATTACTTCGACAGTGAAGCAGCCATTTTTCTCTACCAAGACTCTTACCTCTTCAGGTGATGCCGAGTAGATAGGTATGTTGAAGGTATCTACTTGCTCTTCGCTGATCAAACCCTACATGCCAATCTCACTTAACTCAACAAATCCAATTGGTTATGTACTGAACTAACTTTACAATACTTTCTTGCATATATGAGATTGTTTTTGTGTAGCTAGAGATTACCTGGGATTGCATTTGAATGAGAACATCAGCCATGGACTTATACATGATACTATCACCGAGACTGGAGAAAGGCATTCCTTTAGGAATACCACACATTCCAACAAACAAAAGACCTCCACTCACTATTTCTTTAGCTCTAGCTTCTAGAAACTTCTCCATATCCCGACCAAACTGATATTCATAAGCCTTCAACACTTCATCCACCGCATTTGAGTAATGAACTTTTCCTTTGTTCCAAGCCTTAGAGCTTTTGTCCAACACTTCCTTTGGAACACTCGATAGCCAGTGTGTGGCTGCTAATGTCACTACAATATGAACGGAGGATTGAGGAAGAACACGGCTGTAGAAAGATCCCGGGACCCCGACCGCAAAGTAAGTCCGGTCTTGAGGGAGAGTAGTGAAGAGAATGTTGAAGTCATTTTGAGGGAGATCGTTGAAGAAGACAAGAAACTCTGGTTTTGATGAGTTTGATTTTCCTAAGTTGGTTTCAACAGATTTGATAATGTCTTCAACGAGAAAGAATGTGTTTGGTCCAGTTGCACAACCAAGATCGGCTATGCGGAATGTGTTTGAGTCAGAAATTAGGGTTTTTACATCGAGTTTCTCCATTATCAATTGGTGTATTGTCTCTTTCAATAAACTCGATGATTTTCTCTGTCCACATCAAAAGCACTAAACATTATTATAATTTCATGATAGACTAATACATATATACAAATTATTCTAAAGTATTGTTGATATATTTAGCTTAATATAACGATTTAGCTTTTCATATGTACTCGAAACTAAACTATGAAACTGAACTGGTCCCTTCTATTACTGCTAGATTAAGGTTATGATTTAGGTTTTCGTGAGACAATGAAGCCGCTCAGTGTAGCTTCGATGTTTTTTGTGTGGCTCGATAAGTATTTCACATTTTTTAATCGTTATTTATCTAAAAGTACATAACAAGTTAGAATTTAAAAAATTGTCATATATAACATACATATATATTAGAGATGAAAAAAATAAAGTAAATTAAGTTTTATTCTTCCTTTAAAGTCATGAGCTTCCAGTTGAACCGAATAGCCAGCCAAAGTATGTGTCTAAAAAACTATAAATAAGAGGAAAGCAGTATAATTTTTTTTTAATGTTTACCAATCTTTTTAATTTATTATATGTTAACTATATTGTATTTGCAATGCCCTATTTGCATACTATTTTATTTTAAAGTTATAGACAAATAGAGAAAGAAAAAGAAAACAAAATAAAAGAGACCTGAAAATGAGAATTCTGAGAGTAGCTATTGGGGCCATCTCCTCCACTCATAGGAAGTGAATTAAGAACAATCTCCAATTTCACCATTTTGTTTTTGTTTGTTTGTTTGCTTCAATAAAAAGAGAGAGACTTCAATATACACTTTGGGATGTTTTGCCTCTCATTTATATAGAGGCTATGCACTTAACTTGGAGTCTTATTTTTATATACATTTTACCAATAATTGAAACGCATATTTTAAAAAAGCTGTGACATCAATACAAGAATGTGCTTTCACTTACATTTTATGCTTTTTCTTAGACCAAAGTGATGTACAGTTAATATTTTATGGAAAAAGATTAGGTAGCAAATCAATTATAACTCATCTTCGAATCAGTTTTAATGGCCTATTTTGTAATTAATAATTATCTTATTGTATTATTAGTTATAGACTAGGTAGAATCAATAAATAATTTAATTAACCAACCAACGTTTCTATTACATTAGTTTAATTTGTCACCAATTTCATTGGTTCATAGCTGAACTCAGACACTCACTTTGTACCATATTCAATGGACTATAATAAATACTATATTTTGTAGCAATAGAGAAGCTAATACTGAATTATCACTAATTATTATTACTGTGGTCCAACTCACAAAACTACAATATATATATATATATATATATATTATTTTTTCTTGTTTAAAAAGAATATATTCTTCTTCCTTATTTTGATAAATATATTTGCATATATTTATTAGAAGAACTTATTATAGGCCATACGTGAAAAAATGTAACGTAGGGACACGAAGCTAATAAATAAATAAATAAATAGGTTAAGCTACGATATATGCCAATTCGTTTCCAAAGGAGATGCTTTGTACTAAAATCCAAGATCAAATCAAAAGATGCCAAAATATATGATGATAATTAATTAATAATTATTTCAAAACTATACCATCATAAAATTCATAAGTTTACAAATTACAACTACATAAATAGAAATATAATTTCATTCGTCATTTTTCCACATAATGCTATTCATTTGTTAGTTAATATTTAATATTTTTGTTTACTAAAAAATCTCCTAAATTATTTAAAATAAATAATTTATTAGAACTATAATGATTTGCCTATTTTTTCTTTAATTACATGTCACAATTAATGTAATTTAATTCCACCAGAGATTAAACGGTGGATCTTTCTTGTCGAATAAGTTGACAAAAAAACTATTATGATTTTTATTAATTTATTTACTTATATCATTTACTTATATCATTATAATGAATTTTTAAAATATATAATTATATTTTAAAATATTAGTGTAATTGAAAAAGTTGAAAATATATATATTGTGAAGATTTTGTTCTCATTTATTAAAATATATATTATTTAAACATTAAAAATATATTGTATTTAATTGTGTTTGGTTACATGAATACTAGAAAGAATATATGAGACTTGGTTTGCATCTAGGATTAACTGATTAAGATTAAAAACGCTTAGTTTCTTTTATTCTTCATGATTTTTTTTGGCAAAATCAAAACAATAGTAGTAATATGGATGTCCAATATATAGTGAAACAAAAAATAATCAACGAGAATTTAAAATAAAATAGTGATATTATGCTTTGATTAGATTAATTTCCCTTGTTTTCTTGTAATTCTGGTTCGCAAGTACACTATAAAAATGATGTGATTGTATTCTCTCATTTTTATAATTTGTGATTGTACATGAGAAAATATTTGATTTAGTGCTGGATCAATTCAGAGATTTATGATTTACTAGTGATGATTTTTAGTACTACTTTATTGGAAAAAAAAATAACAGAAGTTATATTTATATTAATATTAATATTAAATGTAGCCAACAAATCTTTCAAACTTCACGGAAGCCAACAAACTGTCGAACAAGAATGAGGTCCAAAAAGCCCAGGTATAGGCCTATTATTGGGCCATATCTTGGGCCTTGGCGTGGGATCTTACTAAAAAACTCTCATCTTCCATCTATGTTCATCAATGGTGAAATCGTAAGAGTGCTTAAATCCTGCAGTTTTGGCGGTCTCATTTCTCGACGAATCTACTCGTCTCTCCGTCGAGGTGGTACACTGTTTTTCAATTTTCTGGGAAAATAAAGAATAAACTGAAATCTCTCGCAAGGTTTAGGGCTCTTCTTCTACCGAATGTGACATGTTTCGTTACGTACTTTATTGATTTTTCAGTTTTGAAAGTACAATCTTATCAATGTGCTGTCACTCTTCGGCAGCTAATTTCCTTTCCATGATGGAGCCTCCAAAATCAGACAATTTATGTGATCGCTTCGTGACTGGAAACTTAGAACTTGATAACTGGATTTGGATTCTTGAGTACTTCGCGAAATTCAAAACTGAGCTTTGGATGTTGCACGGTAATTGAATGTTGCTTCAGTTTCAGTTTCTTTGATTTTAGAATTCTAAGTTTTGAAGGATTTCTTTCTAATACTTCTGTTTATTTCAGATGTCTTTGAAATGTGTCCGAAGCTTCCAGATTATCTCGGTGAACAGACCAATGAAATGGTAGCTTTCAGATGCTTGGTATCTTTGTTTGATTCTTCTACTCCTGAACTGAATAAAGAGGTTGCTTCCGATGCTAATTCAAGGATCGAGTTTGATTCGTCTGAGAGCTCTGAGTATGTACTTCAATGTATCTTGGATGAGGTATCAATGATTAATCTACAGTTTCTTTTTATGTGGCTTTTGGTTTTACTTGGATGGCTCGATTCTTTGTATCCTAGATACCTTTGTCGGAACTGAAACCTGGTGCACCCGGACTATTGAAATGGAATCTTCTACCTTTTCTCAAAAGCAAACTTCTTCGTCTTCCTAAATGCGCTCTCGAACTGGTATTAGGCTTGCTTTAAAGTAACCTTTAGATGAGCTACTATAAGACTTTTATAGGTTATGTATGTACATTCCGTTTTGTTTTGTTTTGATCAGATGATTGAACCATCATCTCGTGAGGAGGATACTGAGGTATCGCCTTGTAAAGCGCAAAAGACTATGAGATGTGATGGCAAAGAGACTGACCGATCTCCAATGGTTGGTGCTGATCTAATGGAGAGAGCAGATGACGGACGATCAATGTGTGGCAGTCCTAGAGGTGATGACAAAGAGACTGACCGAGTTACATCTCCAATGGCTGATGTTGATCTAGTGGAAAGAACAGATGACGGAGAATCAATGTGTTGTGATCCTAGAGGTGATGACAAAGAGACTGACCGAGTTATATGTACAATGGCTGATGCTAATCTAATGAGTAGAACAGATGACGGACAATCAACTTGTAGCAGTCCTAGAGTTGGAGCGGATGAGAATAGTAGATCCGATGCATTGCTTGAAAGAAGTAATGAGGGGTTTCAGAACAAAAGCAATGATTATGCGTCAAGTCCCTCTGAGAATAGATACAGATGCATTCAATGCAAAGAAAGTGGGAAGCTGTTGTTTTGCTCTGGTGATGGCTGCACAATCATGGTTCATCAGAAATGTCTGGATTCACCACCTGTTTACGATGATGCTGGAAATTTTTACTGCTCTCTCTGTGCTTCTACCAATGCTTCAGCTGAGTATCTTCAATCCTTAGATGAAGTTACTAAAGCAAAGAAGAAACTAATTTCGTTTCTTAGTCTAATGTCAAACGTTAACAAGAAGAATTGTATCTGAAGAACCTCAACACTTTGTAGGATAAAGCCTTTTTCATAAATTCTAAGATTCTCAACACAGAAAAAATACATTTGCCTTAGTCTCTTCTTTGCTACACATTTCCGTGGTAAATATACAAACAGAAGATCTCTGTCTCTGATACTTCCTCATTGATCTTTAAACAGGGGTGCTCGTGATCTGATCTGAAACAGAAGCTAAACCTTGCATTAACCTGACAATCTCAGTAGTGTCATCAAGGTAATACTTGGCTTTGCTAGGCTTCTGACCAACAGTACAAGCAAAAACTTCAGCTCTAGGAGCAATTGAAGGGCCTTCAGTGGAACTACAAATCACTTCAAACATGTCTTCATCAGACCGGTCATCTCCAATACATAGAACAAACTCGGGCAGATTTTCTCTTTCTTGCATCATCGAAAGCATCCTTCTCGCTATAAGTCCTTTGCTCACGCCCTGCATTACAACAACCAAGAACAAAGAAGACTCCTGAGGGTACAAGTGGAAACAAATGCCAAGGTTTTTTCGGGACAGAGACAAACCTGCGGCTTGACCTCAACATAATTCTGTCCTCGCTTGACTGTTACAGGTTCATTCACAAGGACACTTTCAAGATGATCTAGAAGTTCCTTTGCTTGACATGAGCCGAAATCAGGGTCTGCATCCTCGTAGCTCCAAACTAGAGCAGTCTCCTTGTCTTCTATTGTTGATCCATCAGTTGTCTCGGTGTAAAGTTCCATCACAGGCTCTGCAATTTGCTTCCAAGAACAATCTGTTGCTGCAACACAGTTTTCCCATTCTACTGCCTTCTTCAGCCTGCGTAGTCATCAGATAGATCCTGAGTTATGAGAAAAAAGGTAATGCATGGAAGAAAAGGTTTTAGTTGATTACCTCAGAAAATAGCCATGTTCAGCAGCTATTCCAACCTTCTCACAAGGACTAAACCAGTCCGACAGTGTTTCTCGGCTTTTGGCACTAACAATGAAGACCAGATTGCGCTTGTCCCTACACAAGGAATTCAGTATGTCGATTGACTTGGATGAAGGTCTTTTATCTATAGAGCCCTGTGGCATTAAAGTATCATCGTAGTCCAAAAGAATAGCCCGTGTCTTTGTCCTCTTATAAGCTGATACTATGTGTTCCATTGACAGCTTCCTGAAGCTTTGGTCTAGTGCCACAACTCTAAAACTGAGACCAAACCCAATTCCCCAACACCTCCTTCGTCCATGTTCACCACAACTCCTCTCAAGATCTTGGAGGAAGCTACGAGCCCAATAACCAACATCATGTGTGCTCACATACTTGTAATGCTTCTCATGCCTTAGATGCTTTTCCGGTTCAGCCACTTCAAGTGCACTGTCCATTGCATCCGCCACTGCATCAACATTCCAAGGATTAACACGAATGGCTCCGCTTAGTGATGGAGAGCAACCAATGAATTCAGAAACCACCAGCATGCTTTTCTTGTGATTAGGATTATTCGGTTCCAGCTTTAGAATTTGGTCTAGCTTCTCATTTCCTTGACGGGAAACTATGTACTCATAAGGTATAAGATTCATCCCATCTCTAACCGCTGTCACCAAACAACACTCAGCAACTACATAGTAAGCAATCCTTTCATAGAACCTCAACGGTGCATCGATCAAAACTATAGGATCGTATCCGGGCCTCCCAAACGTCTCATTAATCCTCTTAACAGTTGAATATGTTTCAGCTTGCATCTCTTTGACATCTTTACCTTTCCCTCTCGCTGGATTTGCTATCTGCACCAACACAACCTTCCCTTGCCATTCAGGACGTTGAATAAGTAACTGCTCCATAGCCAAAAGCTTCAAGGTGATTCCTTTAAAAATGTCCATATCATCCACACCAAGCAGCATTGTCCTGCCCTTCCGACTATACTGCTCAATGAGCTCCCCTACTTTCCTTTCTGTCTCGGGTAAGCTCAAAACCGACTGAAGCTGACCCATATGGATTCCCACAGGCAGAATTTTGATACTCACGGTTCTACCATAATACTCAAGTCCAATGTATCCTCTCTTTGATTCATAAGTAAGACCCAGCATTCGACTACAACAAGACAAGAAATGCCGTGCATAGTCAAAAGTGTGGAACCCTATCAAATCCGAGTTTAGCAATGCTCGGAGAAGCTCTTCACGAATAGGCAAAGTTTTGTAAATCTCGGATGATGGAAACGGACTATGGAGGAAGAAACCAAGCTTAACCCTGTTAAACCTCTTCCTTAAGAAAGTAGGCAAAACCATCAAATGGTAATCATGTATCCACACATAATCATCCTCAGGATTAATCACCTCCATGATCCTATCAGCAAAAATTTTGTTCACGGAGACGTAAGCTTGCCACAAAGCCCGATCAAACCTGCCTCCAAGATCAGGAGAAAGTGGCAACATGTAATGAAACAAAGGCCAAAGCTGTTGCTTACAGAATCCATGGTAGTATCTGCTATACAAATCAAGTGGCAAAAACGTAGGTACACACTTGAAATTCTCCAAAAGAATCTGATACACTTCTTCTTGCTCGTTTGGATGAATCTCTTCTTTCAAACAACCCACATAGAGAACTTCAGTGGCTTCACCTCCTAACCCATCTTTCAACTGAAGAAGAAGTGAATTATCATCCCAATAAAAGTTCCAACTTTTGCTACAGCAATTACTAGTACTACCACCTTCTTGCTTTCTCTGAGCTCGAATTGGTAATTCATTGGCTACAATAATGATACGATCTTTTGGGGACAGATCAGTTTCTTTAGTCTCGTTATCGATGTTGGACATGATTCCAGCAACCGCCATGATTCGTGGGATTTGTCGATTCATGCGACCAAACGTTGGAGAGTCTCCAGATGCAAGCTCCAAGAGATTTGAATACGATCTTGAAACCATTAATAGCTGAAGACAAAGATGAGAACTCTTTTGAGATGAAGTACCAGAAAAAGAAGAGAACTTGAAAGAAACTGTTTTGGTTTCAGGAAAATCAGATTTTGGTCCAGCAGACGACAGCTTGTAAAAGAAAGTTAAGAAAAAGGAAGAGTTAAGAAACTGTTTTGTGATGAAACAGAAAAAAGATTAGAAAAATATAAAAATAATAAAAATGTGAAAGAGAGTGAAAAAAGGAAGAGCACGTAAAGAGAGGTAACACCAGAATTGATCTTATCCGCTAGTGGCTTAGACCAAAGTGGACCCCTCCACGTGTTGTACTTTTACTCACCCTTGCTTACGTGTCGTCATCTCAGAGCTTTTTCTCTACCAAAGACAAAAGCGCGTCCTTGTTGCCTTAATATTTGTATTGGAACTTAAATTCATTTTTATTTGGAAAACCAAAACACTCAAATTAAACACTAAATTCCAACCATAATTTATTAAATAATGGATTTTTTTAGAGATTGTAAATTAAATTCTCGATTTATATTTGATTAAACTAATTAAATCTAACCAAATTTTTAAATCAAATTTTTTTATAAAATCGAAAGCTAAATCAATTCGATTAAATTTTTATTTTTGTTAAGAAAAATGTCTAAGTTTAATTTTTTTATTTAAGAATGAGCTGAAATACATTTGTTTCAAGTATCAAAAATAATATTTCAAATTGATGAATTTGAATTTATCTTTAAATAAAAAAATCAAATTTAGGGATTTTTTATAAAGAATATATGAACTAAATTGTACTTCCATAATCGACTTAGTTTTTGATTTTATAGACTATTTCAATTTGAAATTTTTGTCGGGTTTAACTGGGTTAGTCAACTAAAAATTAAAGATTTAATTTATAATATACCAAAAACTCTATTGTTTAATAAATTATTACCAAAATTTAGTGTTCAATTCTACCATTTTGGTACACTCAGTGTTAAATCGACATTTTTCTATTTTTATTTATTTTTAAGAGAATTACAACTCTTTTTACCTAATAATTTGTAATAAACTAAAAAGAATTGGGCTTTCTTGTATTAAAAATCTACCTAAAACTCTATTCGTTTGTTTTGATTTTTTAATAGTTTGTTGAATCTTATCCAGAAGTCACATGATTAGAACAAATAGTTTATTGACAAGATAATCTAGTGCAAGTGATAGATGTTGCAATTATGTCAGTTATATTATTGTCATTTTATAATCAAACTTATGTAATCCAATGCATCCAGTTTTATAATAATAGATGGATATGACTTGATATTTTAATTTGTCCCATACTTATATGTTTCGTAGATAATATTATTTGGACTCATCATCAATAGAACAACTTAAAACAGAGTAAACATTTCATGATCCAAGATGGTTTTTGTATACATACATAAACACAACTTGACATTATCATATATTCACTAATATGATCTTTCCAAATATCCCCTTCTTCATGCTTAACTCATAGCTTAGAAACAGGCAATCCTGAAAAAATTCAAAGAAGTAATATTTCAAGAAATTAATAGCGATTAGTGAATGATGAAAACTTGGATTAACTATGGTTTGTTTGTTTGGTTTGTGTTCACGTTTGGGCTTGTTTTATAACCATAAGTGAATATGTATGTATGTTTCTTTAAGCATTTCAAATGTTTAGAACTCAAATGCAGAAAATAGCGTTTGAAACTATTGAAGCTAAGTGTTGAGTGCAAGTACCTAAGGCTTTGGAGTTGACAATGCTTGGGCTAGCATTGGGTGGTGAAGCATTTTCGTTCAAAAATGGGTCAACCCGATTCGGGTCCTGCCAAATCGGATACCCTTTGATCCTTCCCTGTAAAAAACATTTTATGAAGAAGATTGATTGATCAGAATCTAGCCAATTTGAAACTTATTAAAACAAAGGAAGAGTTTTTTGGATCGCTTACGAGGACATTGAGTGCTGCAAGCGTAGCCATTCCTTCACGAGTCCACTGTCATCATTATCACCAGAAGAGTTTATGTTAGTTCTGTTCAAACTTATTCAGAGCATATAGAAATGTTTCAGCTTTTGTCACCTTGGAAGCAGAAGCAATGTGAGGAACAACAATAGCGTTCTTCATATCAGCAAGTCCTGGTTTCATGAATGGCTCTTCCTGAAACAATGTGATTTTTATTAACAGTAGTCTAGACAGAAAGAAAGATTTAACCTTTTTATGTTTTGAATTGCGCAAACAGTGTACCTCAAACACATCAAGACCGACTCGGAACATCGGGTTCTCTTTGAGATGGTTGACCAGAGCTACTTCATCGATCACAGGTCCTCTACTGCAGTTCACAAGGATTGCTTCCTGTAGCAATTAGATTCAATCAGAAACAAGATCAATACTAATAAGAAGGTATCAAATGGTGTAGCGAAAGCGAAAATCACCTTTTTCATCATGGCAAGTCTCTCCTTGTTGACAAGATGGTAAGTAGTTTTGTCCAGCACAGGGTGAAGACTTATCTGTATCAGATTACATTAAGTTCAGTAGCTAATAGAGAGAGATATACAAAATGTTAAACCAAATCAAAACAGTTACAGTTTGGGTCTCTGGGGACTGCATATACCAGATCAGCCTCACGCAGCACCTCCTCCATGGACGAAGCTCGTTTCCATGTCACAGGTTGTTCTCCGTTTGCTTTCAAGAATTGTCCATAAGCTGCAAATGAACCATAACCTCACATACACTATCTTCGACATGAATAAAGAAAAGAGGAGGATTGTATAGAAACTGTTGCATACCTGTCACAAATTTCTCAAGACGAGTGGATTGGTAAAGATCAAAGTAGATCAAATTCATCTTAAATCCTTCTACCTGTTGTTTTGAGTTCAAGAGATCAACAAAAGGAAGCTTACTGTGTTAGTCTGTGTATATATAATATGAATCAAAATAACAAATGCCATTTACCATCATTCTAGCATAAGCAGATCCCAATACGTCCAGCACCGATAACTCCCACAGTCTGTCCTTTAAGTAAGTTCCCCACAA
Organism: Lepidium sativum; assembly: GCA_023374145.1. NCBI lineage: Eukaryota > Viridiplantae > Streptophyta > Magnoliopsida > Brassicales > Brassicaceae > Lepidium > Lepidium sativum. The sequence continues at coordinate 15,367 of JAKUCM010004878.1, forward strand.
ACCTAACCAAAAGCAAACATTGAGATTACTATTGTAAGGCTGGAAGGACTTAACTAAACCGGCTTCTTGATCAAAATGAAGCAAGTGCAGAGATCTTACAGATGAGGAAGCCATCCCTCATACAAACCACCTCTCATGAACTCATCGGCTTCAACAATCCTTCTTGCAGCAGCTAGAGAAAGAGAAGCAGCTAGTTCGGCTGTCGTCTCAGTCAGCACTCCCTATCCATATCAAAACAAACAACATTCATCAACATCTGTACATTTTTCTTTCCCAAACTAAACTTGTTGTAGTATCACTCGATGATATTACCGGAGTGTTCCCGACAGCAATTCCATACTTATTGGCGGCTTCAACATCAACGTTGTTGTAACCAACGGCCATGTTACTGAAAGCTTTTCCTCCAGCTTTGCTCAGAGCTGAAAACAGAGTCTCTCCCCAATCTTCTGTCAACTATAGTAACAGCAAAAACAAAACTTAAACTGATTTTTACTGGACTCTCACTTGGTATAACAATAGACACTATCTTTCCTCTCTTTCATTTTCATTACCTGACCGATGACTCCATCACACTTGTCTCCGATCAGAGAAATGATGTCTTCTACGGACAAGATCGTCTTCTTCAAATGGCATATCTACCATCCAAACAGGGAAAAAGCAGAAACTTTAGATTGAGTTGATCAAAATTGTAATATCCCTGATTTCTAAAACAAAAAAGACTTACCTCGACACGACAACCTTGGTCAATCAGGAGGTTAATCCAGCGAGTTCCAGGCATCGGTTTTGTACTGACAACTCTGTACTTTCCATTTGGGTTATACACTTCAATGGCCACTGGTTTCGCCATGGCAGAGAAAAGAAAAAAGTTTCCAAGTGGTTTTGCGGTGAGAATTTCGAAACAGAAGAGGTTCTGCCTTTAAAAAATGTCAGCTTTTCTAAGCTCAGTGAGTAGGATTTATGTGGTTTGGAATCGAAAACAAGATCCAACGGTCGTTTTTGCATGATTCTTTTATCTACGTTTGTTTTTTTGTAACTCATTTCATAAGTTGATGATGAATGAATAAGAACTGCTTCGTGTGCATTATCTGAGTCTGGACCTTACGTTTTGGGAACGAGATAATGCTGACGTGTCCGTATCCGATTCAACTCTGCATCAAAAACTGAATAAAATAACATATATATCGATTAAAATTGTAATCAAGATTATTATATGTACAAGCAAAATTATGTCAAAAGGCAAAGTGATATTTCTTCATTTCATTAAAAAAACAAATTATCTACAGCCACAGTGAAAGAGAACACACAGAAAGAAAAAGTTTAAGGTTCAGAAAAAAAAAAAGATCAAGGCTTGTGCTGCTTCTCTATATCATACAGTACACAAACGTCTGCAGCTGTTTTCATCTGCCACAGTCAAAAGCTAATCAGAAACCAAAATAAAGAGCTTCTAATGAAGGATTAAATGGCAGGTTTGGCGAAAAAAGTTAGCTTTACCTGAATGACATTGATGGTCTGCTTCATCGACCAACCGAATAATGTCAAGGCCAGGAGAAAAGAGAGTGGTGAAAACTGCGTTAATGTGGTAACTACGACCTAAAATGAGAGTCATGTTTAGTAGTTGAGTTTAGTAAGACTAATAGCTGGAGAGTAATCAAAAGAAAAGAGAAGCTTACATCCAGGAGATTTGCTGATTGGTTCTTTGCAATGAGAAGAAGGATGATATACAGAACCTGCACGTTTGAAGAGATTTGCGTTTCAGAAGACATCATCTCTAAGAATTAGCATGGAAATAAAGAGACAAATTCAATCACCTCGCATGAAACACAGCAATAACACATAAATATCCGGTTTCCATAGTAGAGTCTAAATAGCCAGCTTGTGCTGTCCTTCACATCTTTATGGCTGCTCTTCCCTGCTAGAAACGTACTGGAGTAGAGTATTAAGTTCGTAGTTAGAAACTGGATATTTAAAAAGAATTTGCAATGCAACAGAAAAGCATGAATTAGCGTACCTGTACATCTGCAGCCAGTGACTAGCAATATCTAAAGCCAGCAATGAAAGGAAGACCAAGCTAGGCCTATTTAAAGAGGAACGACAAAATAAGAATAGTGTGTTCAATATGTTCAGAACCAGTCTACTAACTGAAGAGATGCGAGGGAAAAAATACAAAGAAATATCCCCACCTGTAGATTTGAGAGAGAATTACAAGTAGACAGGCCGTGCTAACTCTATAACAAAGCACATTCCCAAAAAAAGTCAGAAGTTATAAAGCAAACAACTAGGTTGATTCTCGCATATATTTAGAAGAAGAAGATTCACCTATCCGTCACCATGTCGAGAACAGCTCCAAATGTTGAAACTGAGGAACAAAGAAAGAGAAACTGAGTCAGGTTCTAGCTTCTTACACGTTTAAGTAATGGCATCTCTGAAGAATCACAATAAGTCTCCATCGAAATTATGTCTATTATAGAGAAACAAAACACTTGCAACGACAATACAGTCTCATCCTGATCAGTGATAGAATCTTTTAAGGTAACCTTAAAACATGAGACGTTCTTTATAACAAGAGAGAAGTTTTTAAACCTTGGTTGAATCTACGAGCACACCAGCCGTCCACAGCATCACAACAAAAGCTGGAGAGCCACATTGATCAAAAAAGACTATTAAAACCATTATCCAAAACATGAAAAATCTATATGAAAAATCAAAGAAGAAAGTTGCAGGACCTGAAAAAATAGAGGAGCGAGAAAAGTTTCTTGTTGGAGAAACACACAGCAAAAGCAACACAGTTCAAAAGAACTCTCATATACCCTGAAGCAATTGATAATCATCATTACAACAACACTTACTGATGCTAAAATAAAAACAAAAACCTCAGGAGTTGTCGAAAGACCCACCAACAATATTAGGTATATAAAGGTAAACAGACAACTTTTCAGGTCTAGGTCTCTCCTTTTTAGCCATCGAACTTGCAAATCAATTTCCCAAGATCCACCTACACAAAGCAAAGCCAAAAAAAAAGGAAACTCTTTTTTCATAAACCACCACCGGAAATGCTTAGAGAACGAACCAATCTCCATAAAATACAAGTTCATTCGACCTCGTAAAACCCAGAAATCCGAATTCAGTAGAAAAGCGAAATAAACAAAATTAAAGTAGAAATCGAAGAGGAGATAGAAAAAGCCTCACTTGGAATCGAATAACAGTTGGCGAGAGAAAAATGAGATCTGTAGGAAGAGTCAAAATGAGCTTGAAAAATATTCTGTGTGAAGAACCCAAATCGAATCAGATTCGCCTCTATTCTGAAGTTTCAACGACGGACGAAATTCTCAATCTGGCCGCTTTTCAATATTTCAAAAAAGTGTGGTTTTCTGATTTAGAAATGTCAATGTTTATCTTAAATTTATCAAATAAACCCTCAAACTTTTGATGTTCTCAATATTTTGCACCATAGTAATGGATACGCTTGAATCCGCATCAAATTTGGAAACTTCATTGGAAAAGTGATAAGTTAACAACTGTCAATGATTTCTTTATTTTTTGTTATGTTCTGTATTAGAATGATGAATTTGTAATTTATCACGTGATATATCATTAGAGAATAATGAATTAGAAAGGATTTTTAATGACAAAAAAAAAATCTTTTTCTTTTAATTCAACTGAAAATTTTATTTGCTGTAGATTCTCAAAATATTTTTATTTTTTTTTATCTTCAAATTATAAAAACTCTTAATGATATGGGAAAAGTCTAAAAAATCGAACACATGTTCATTTCTAAAATCTTCCATTTTGTGTAGTAGATAGAGTAAAACCAAACTCCAAATACATAAATCATTAAATAAAAATCCAAAACATATAATAACACACAAGAATGAAAAGAGTTCGGACAAATGTTAGAAATGAGATTGTAGAAGAAGAAAGCTCAAATCCATTGAATAATCGAACAAAGTTTACACAAATCTTGAAGAAGAAATCGTTAACATCTCAAGAACTCTTCTTACTATGTTAAGCTAGAACAAATGATTTACAGTCTTTAAAAGAAAGAATTAACAGAACTGGTTTACTCATTAGATTGAGTAAACCAGAGACTAAACCGGAATTTTAACTAAACCGAACATCTTAATACTCTAATAACAAATTATAGATTTTTAACATACTAAATCATTATTTAAATATATTAACGTATTATTAATATATTAAATATTAATAAACTACAAATAGAAAATACATCAAATCTCAAACCTACAGAAAATGTACACTAATTATGATTGCCAATTTTTATTACAAAATTATTTTTTAAAGCTTAAATATTTTTAACAATGTGGCTAAAATCATTTAGTTGTATAGTAAGTATACAAAAACATAGATTTTCAGTAAAACACCATTGCTTGATAAACAAAAGACATACTACTTTATTACTGTATAACATATAACAGATTTATTCCATAGTCCCTAGCTTTGTCTGTACTCTCTTAAGTAGTATTTTTGATCATACAAGACGTCTGCAAAGCGTGACACCATCTCCAATAGAAATTTGAGAAACTTCGACTTGAGGATCCAAAGCCAATTTCTTATTGAATTCGATAAGAGCTGCTCTATATTCCCTCATATGTTCAGGACTCCTTCTTCATCTTCAGCAACAAAACCAAACCACAATGTGTTGTCATACGCAATTATTCCTCCTACCTTTACCAATTTCATTAGTCTCTCATGGAAGTTGACGTAGTTTGACTTGTCAGCATCCGCAAATGCAAAATCAAACTCACATTTCTGCATTTGTGTTTTTTTTGGGCCATTAGCTATGGAATGAGTTAATTAAGGTGTAGTAAATACTAATAGGGAAGATAAACTTTGACGTACGTCGTTCACCAATTGGTCTAAGCCTTAAGACCATCAGAATTGATGAAATTGATCTTATGATCAACACCAGCTTTCTTTATAAACTTTAATCCCAACTCGAAAGCTTCTTGGTCAATGTCTATTGCAGTAATCTGCCTCCAAAAAGAGTAATCCATAAGTTTAACTCATTTTTGTTATAAAACAAGAATATGAGTATAGTAAGAAGCATTAATTACATGGCCATCTTCAGGCAAAGCTAAGAGCTGTGGTGAGAAGTGAGTAACCAGTGAACACACCAAGCTCGAGAGTGTTTTTAGCATTCATAATTTTTATAAGCATTGATAGAAATTGACCCTCATCAACAGGAACTTCCATTTCGCTTCTGCATGTTTTATACAATTAGTACACCAACTATTTAAGTGTTTTTCTCTTTCTATAAATGACTTAATTAAAAGACTTTCTTGGATATAAATGAATACAGATTCTTACAAACATAATAGTAATCAAATAGGAAAAGATATAACCGAAAAGTTGCAACAACATAAATAGTAATCCAAGTGAAACACTCATAATGTTTATTCTCAAGAACTATTTAACTACATGCTAAGAATGTTTATTCTTTTATGAAGTATTGTTTGTTAAGAGTCTTAATTAAAACCCAAAAAGTTGACTGGAATTGAAACTCAATAATCTACAGAAAATGATAATCAAATTAAAATGAACTAAGAGATTTGTTTGATTACGATTCTCGAGTTATATATATAGATTACGACTTACAAGTTAGCATATTTTTGGACTGTAGCTTCTCGAAGTTCCTTGAGCAAGACATGCTCTCTTGGATAAGCTGATGTTTTCATGATGTACTGTGTAATGAGCCAAAGAAAACACATACTTATATGTATCAGAGATCCTCTTTTAGCCAAAATCTTGCAGATCAACAAAATTTATAACTGGAACATGGAACTCTTATTACCTCTTTCAGATCATTGCTCTTGAGAATCCCTTTGGAAGGTATTTCATTGGCCATGTCTCTCACTCTCGTGTTGTGAATTGTGTAAGAGAGGTGAGCTTTAATATAAACTAGAGATGTAGTAGAGTTTGGTCAGTATGTGTTGGCTTATAGTCAAACTAATCGAGCTAGATAATTACAAGTTCCAAGATTATGTACTCAATACTTATCTTATCTACGACTTTTCAGACTTATGTATAAGAAAGTTCGTATTTGATTCGAATATATTCAACTTTTATTAATTTTTGAGGCTACAGTTGTTGAAAGATGTTGTGGAATAATGCAAGTGGGTGAACAATTTGCAATGTACTTTGATTGACTAGGCATATAATAATTGGCTATGCGTGAGATTTATTTTGAAAAAGCTTTTATCTATTTTGGATATTGAATAAAAACAGTAGATTTTGAATTTACACACCATTTTCTGATTATTTTAATTTAGAATTTTCCAGTTTATTTGTAAGTTTAACATATATTCATGTATGCAAACAACTCACTATTAAAATTTAATTTAGTAAAAAGTTTGTCATATACCGAAATATACTTTCTTTAGTGTAAACTTTTTATGTATAATTGGATCGATAAAGAATCAATAATGGTGAAGGAAAACATTATAGATAGAAATTAAGTACCCATAAATTTTAAGATAATTAATTAAAATCTGTCCAACAGTTTTGAAAATAACTCAAAACATACGAAATTTGAACCTCTTAGAAAAATTACAAACTTCAAATTTTACAATTAACTTAAACGAAACTGTATCGAATTTTGTGTAATTCTTTAAGGAGGTCCAAACTTCGTGTAGTTTGGGTTATTTTCAAAACTTTTTAGGTAGTTCTAGATTGATCTCCATTTAATCTTATTACATGTAACAAGAAAAGATAAGAGCTGATGTACAACTTACAACACTTGAACTAAGCTGACTCGGCGGGAAAGAACAAATGTAAGTGAGAGTACTTTGTATGTAAACGTAAGCAAACACTGTTTACTAAGCTACACATTACCAAACACTATGAAAGATTAAGTGGACTAGTGGCCAATGTGAAACTTTTGCCAAATTACATTCAATTCAGATAAAATTTTTGTCACAGGTCGAGATTTCGGTGAAGAAGCAAACCAAGGAAGACTTTAAGACAGGTACAAGCCCAAGACTCAACTAATGCATCTTCTAAGTTGTCGAGTCTTGTATACTCCCTATTTTTTAGTGGTTTTGGATATATTAGGAATCTAGTAAGATTTATTTAAATCAGCTTTTTCTAGGATTAATTTTGTGTTTATCTTCGATTTTTTTTGGATTATATAGCAAATGTTAAATTTAATCAGTAACTAATTTTTTTATCATAGCAATTTAGTTCAAACAAACTTAAAGTTATAAAGTATATTGTTTTTTTCCCATTATATATACGGTTTAAAATAAAGAAAGTATATTAAATTATAAAAACGTTAAACAAACCCTCAATTTACAAAAATGGTCAAATTAAACCATGAACTTTCTAACCTTCAAATTAAACATTAAATTTTTCTTTTGACTTCGATTAAATCTCTAACTTATTGTTGATCATGTCGTTTTACACCAAAGTTAATTTTTTTAACAGAATTAGTTAACCCGTTGAGGCGTGTTAAAATGGCTCTGTTTGTTGAAACGCAGCGTTTCGTTAAACGCAAGTTAAACACTTGGTCGAAATCCCTATTTTGGAAAAGTCGCCACACTTTTAATAGTGAAGTTCGTTAGTTTTTAATTCAATGTCAACTTAGAAAAGAAAAAAAGTCATTGAAAATTACGACGAGATGGATGAATTTGAAGAAGATGAAAATGTCGAGAATCGAGACTTGAAGGATTTTAAATATAAAATTTATTCTTAAAACATCTAATTTATTTATTTATTGTTAAAGAAAATATCTAAATTATTAACAAACCGCAAATGGCATCTAAGCTAGTGGCAGGTGATAAGTCCACTTAAGGCAGCGCATTTACATAATCTGAATTCGAATATCCATGTCTACATTAGGTAGGAATTTGGCTATTGGGCGGCCAGTTGTGACCCAGCATAATTTGCCGTTGACCGAAAAAAAAAAAAAAAATTATTAACAAACCTCTTTCCTTGGAAATTTCTCTGTTGATGTGAAGGACGATCCTTTGCCCAGCGCACAAGTTTCATCGCCTTCCTACTGAACCCCAAATTTCCTAATTCTCTTCTTCTTGTCACAAAGGCTTTCGATTTCCAGATTTCCTCATTCAAAATTCAAAATTTCATCAAAAGTTGGGAGATTTCTCTGAGTTATGGTGAAATCGGCGGACGGTGATGTTCGGTCTTCTTCTTGTTCTTCTTCAGTGGCTCCGTTCTTGAGGAAATGTTACGAGATGGTTGACGATTCTTCTACTGATTCTATAATCTCGTGGAGTACAAGTGCAGACAACACCTTCCTTATCTTGGACTCGACCGTCTTCTCTGTTCAACTCTTGCCTAAATACTTCAAACATAGCAACTTCTCTAGCTTTATTCGTCAGCTCAATATCTACGTTTGTCTTTCCTCCTTTCACTCTTCAATACCTCTTTTCAATTTGTTGAACTCCTTTGATTTTTCTTGCACAATTCTGATTTCGTAGTTTCGTGTGGAACAGTACAATATATGACTTGTGTGATTTGTGTTGATATTTGATACATGAAGAAACATGTTTAGTTCAACTCCTATGCACTCTAATTTTATATGGAGGAGCATTTAGAGACAATGTTTTAATTACATTCAAAGACTTTTGTACCTGAGAGATTGTAGATATAGTGAGAGTGGTTGATCAAAGTTATATCTTGCTTATTTGATCTCTGCGTACTCTAAAGCCTGATTCTTTGGGTGTGGGGGTTTTCTTCCTTGTCATCTCTCACAACTTGTTTAAGCTCTTTTGCACTTCTAAACATTATGTAAAATGTTGCTTTGGGTTTTCAGGGTTTTAGAAAAGTTGATGCAGATCGTTGGGAGTTTGCGAATGACGGGTTTGTCAAAGGTCAAAAGGATTTACTGAAGAATGTTATCCGGAGGAAAAACGTTCAAAGTAATGACCAGAGCAAACAGGAGAGTAAAGGTACAGCAGATGGTCAGGAGAAAGTGGAGAAGAGCGAATTGTGGAATAAAGTTGATATCTTGAAAGGCGATAAGAAGGCATTGGCGCAGGAGTTGATCAAAGTTAGGCAATACCAGGAGATCACGGACACTAAGATGTTACACTTAAAAGACAGAGTTCATGGAATGGAAGAGAGTCAGCAGGAAATGCTTTCGTTTTTAGTTATGGTTATGAAGAATCCAAGTCTCTTAGTTCAGTTGCTTCAGCCTAAGGAAAAGAGTTGGCGAATGGTTGCAGAAGGAGCAACTATATTAGAAGAAGTGACTGACGAAGGAGAAGCAAACTCATCTGGTCTGCCTTTAGTAACATATCAACCAGCATCAGACACCGGACCAGCAAAGTCAAGCTCGAACGATGTAAATGATTTCCTGAGAAACGCCGATATGATGAAATTTTGCTTGGACGAAAATCATATGCCATTTATCATACCTGATCTATATGATGATGGAGCATGGGAAAAGCTTTTGTTGCTGAGCCCTTCGAAGAAGAAGACGAAGAAGCAGGAGAGCAATATAAAGAAAGGAAATGATGATGTAACATTAGAGGAAGAGGATGGAACAATGGAATCAGACAAGAGTCATATGCTAGAGCTGATGCTAGAAGAAATGGAAAAATCAGATGACTTTGAATTTGGACAGCTTACTCCAGAGAGATCTAGGAATCTTGAGATTATGACAGAACAAATGGGATTTCTGGCTTCAGATGAATAAGCAGCATAGCTAGAATATCAGATGCTTTTTTGGACATATCAGCCTCAAACTTTTGTTATGGTAACTCTATATAATGAAGAACCAAGTAGGCTCTGGAATATTATTATCTTCACCAGAGAACTACTACATGTGTATTCTTATAGATATGTCATTCTACTGAAACACATGGTTGAAAATTTCTTGTGGAATGAATGTTGAAGAGATTTTACAAGCCTATAGTTTCTAGTGTTCCAGAATATTATTTGGAATTTGATTTCACTATGTTTTATAAAATTGAACCAAACCAAAACCGAATGTTGTTAAAAAATCTCAACTATATAGATTCTAAAAGTCAGAGGAAAAAATTAGTTAAATAACTTGTGTTAAGTCTTGTTCTTGTAGGTCAATTTTTATTTTCCCATCCTCTATGTTTAAGAGCCTTTTGGAGACATGTGTCGCCATATAATTGGTCTGCTTTGTCATAGACTTTAATCGCTTACACTTCAAAACGCCGTTTCAAAAACAGCGTTTAGCGGCTCGAAAACAATCACCCTCTTCCTCTGTCTCTCTCGTCTTCGATTCCGTGAATCCAATTCTAATCAATTTTGTTTTCTCTTTAGATTTTGCATGTTTTCGAGTCGTCTCTTCATTGTTCTTCCTATTCTGTTTACGTAAAGCTAATGGCGGTTAGATCTCACAGGAGTAAACTATCGTTTGAGATTCTCAGCAGAAGCAGCTTCAAAGAAGATGATAATGATTTACTTCCGTCATCAATTCGTCGATCCAGCTCAGATCCGATTACCAGAAACGATGTTTCTGAATCGCCTAGGGACTACGGGAAGCGAAGGAGGTCGAAGAAGAAGAAAAAGAAGAGCAACAAGGTTACTGAAACTATTCCGGAGAATGGCGATCCTCACTTCTCGACGATCACCACCGGTTTGAGTGGTGATTTTGGAAATTTTGGGATCAATGAAGAAAGAGAGGTATTTGATAACAGATTTAATTACTTTGGTGGTGGTGGTAGTGGTGGTGGCTGCGTCGTGACTCTATTAGATGGACAAACTGTACATCATAATGGGTTCAATTTCGGTGAGCTAAGGCAGAGGAATGTTAATGGAAGTATGGACGGGAGTAACGATGAGCGATGGTCTGACACTATGACTTCTGATAAAAAGTTATACGGAGACGAGACCAATGTGGAGTTAAACTCCTCTGAGGATCCCTTGTTTCAAGAAGTACCGCATCGGTTTCCTAGAAGTGAAGTAAACGGGAATGTGGTGAGGAGATTAGACACAGAAGCTTCTTTGGATTGGAAGCAGCTTGTGGCTGATGATCCTGATTGTAAGTTCCCAACTTTTTTACTTTGGACGGGTTTATACTTTCGGAGCAATAATGTCTAGTATTCTTGTCATCAGTTCTTTCTACTGAGACGAGGTCGCCTATGAATTACTTTATCGAGGAAATTTATGGTGGGATCTCATTACGGAGTACAACGACTCCTGGGAATGATATCGAACGCGAAAGAATATATGATACGATTTTCCGCTTGCCATGGCGATGTGAAGTGGTAAAAACCCGCTCTTCCCTTTTATCTTACGGAAAGATTATTCTGAGTTATCTAGGTCTGTGTCTAGAGGCTTTACGTATTTCTATTGACAAATTTGTATGGGCGGCGATGAATATTCATTCATTATGTGAAGAGCTTAGCTAAATTCAAGTTTAATACATATATATGTATGCTTATGTTCTGTGATTTACACAGAGGTTTTTCACAATTGAAAGAATTTTAATGCAGCTTATAGATACTGGCTTTTTTGTCTGCGTCAACTCATTTCTGTCATTGTTGACAGTCATGCCAATAAGAGTCCTGCTGATAACCTGGGATGCTTTTAAGAACAGGTGAGTCATTTCTTAGATTCTTGTTGACAATACGACTAATTGCATTCAGTTGACAATCATAACTACTCACTAGAACTCACTTGATATGCTATATACTAGACTGTATTACCACAATGTGCATCTTTGCTATGCACATTATTCTAAAATTTGCTATACACATGTTTCTGCTATTTCCGTTGACAATGTAAACTACGAATATTTATCGCAGGCACTTCAGGAGGCTTTCCTCATCGGAGATATCTGATCTTGCTTGTTTTTTAGTTTTGGCTTCTGGTACCATTCTTCTCGGGAGAACAGGTGCAATAAATCGTTCTTGACTTGCTTAATCTTGTAGTATTATTTCTGTTTAATCTATCTAATCATCTGAAGTGGTACAAAGGGTTCATAGGGCATCATTTAATTTGTTATTATTAGATGGACGAGCTCAGCATTTCTTTTGAAAAATTGAATTTGTCTTTTTAGCTCATCAAAGTGATGAGAAAATGAATTCTCAAACAGTTCTCTTATGTGGTTTTTACTTCTTTATTTATTGTGTTTCTGCAGATATCAGCCTGATTTACCACATGATTCGTGGTCAAAGTACCATAAAACTATATGTTGTTTATAATATCTTAGAGGTAATGTAAACACCCGTTTAGATTATTTTTTTCTGCTCCGAAATTCTCATGTTTATTTCACTTTTCTTGTCTCTTTTCATGATTTATTTGGTAGTATTTGTGCATTTAGGCACACTTTTCTGCTTTGTGCATTTACAGCACACTTTTCTGTCTAGCTTACCTTCTTCTCCATCCACTGGCACTAACACAAATATCGTGTTTTAGATATTTGATAGACTCTGTCAGAGTTTCTGTGGAGATGTATTTGGGGCCTTATTCAGTTCTGCAAAGGAACTATCAATTGCTCCTCATGAGAAACTGAGATTTTCGACTTGGAGATTCGTTTCTGACCTAGCATTAACTATGGCTGCATCAAATATCCTTACAACGTGATTGTTAATTTAATTTCTGTCAGTTACTTCCAAATTTTATTCTGTTGTCTCCTTAACTGTCTTCACTTCTCCATTCATTCATTTTATTAGCTCAGGCAATTACGTTGTCAACTTGCATTGTTGCTCACAACAATGCTTTGTTGGCTCTCCTGGTTTCAAATAACTTTGCTGAGATCAAAAGCAGTGTGTTTAAGCGTTTTAGCAAGGACAACATTCATGGTCTAGTATATGCGGGTATGCTTGTACTCCATACCACTTTTAGAATTTTGTGTCATGAATACTAGACTTGCTATGGCTCTAATCATCAGCTTAGTTTGTAAACTTATTCATAAACCTTTCAAGATGGGGTCTGATAGAGACAGTAGTTGTAGCCTACATTTGGTTTTTGATTAGTATGATCTGGTTTTGCTAACTATTTCTCTGCCAGATTCAATAGAAAGATTCCACATAGCGGCCTTCTTGGTGTCCGTTTTGGCTCAAAATATTCTCGAGTCAGAAGGTCCATGGTTTGGAAACTTTATCTCCGTAAGTAATCATAATTCTTTGGTTATTATAAAACTTTTACAAGCCTCGTTCCAGGCTGCACATAAATAATTTTACATGGACTCTGCAGAATGCTACTACGGTCTTCTTCTGTGAGGTAATGATAGACATCATTAAGCATTCATTTCTTGCCAAGTTCAACGACATCAAACCTATAGCGTACTCTGAGTTTCTTCAAGCTCTCTGCGAGCAGGTATAAATGATAAAGCTTCTATAAATTCCATTGCTGCGTCAGGTGTTGTATTTCTTACATCCAAGCTTCTTTGTCAGACTTTGAACATTCGCCCAGAAGATAGAAAGATAAATCTTACCTTTGTTCCCCTTGCGCCCGCTTGTGTGGTATATATTCCTGTTCCCTTTTGACTTACAAACTCCTGAAAGACGAAATGTTGAAATAACTGAGTGTATTTGGGTCTCTCAGGTGATCCGAGTACTGACTCCAGTATATGCATCACATTTACCGTACAGTCCGCTCCCTTGGAGAATGTTGTGGATGGTGATCTTATTCATCATAACATATGTAATGCTCACAAGCCTCAAAGTTCTCATCGGGATGGGACTTAGGAAACATGCAACTTGGTATATTAATAGATGTCGAAGAAGAAACTCTTCCCATCTACACAATGATTAGGCCCGACGACAAATGAGAAGAATACAAAGGAATGAAGAAACATATCACAGCAGGATGAGAGTATGAAAGAGAGTGAAGCAAAACCGTGTAGCATCACTCAACTCCTGTCCAAATTCACAACTTTATATGGGTTTTTGAGATCATCTTCGTGATCTCATCCATGTTTAATATTTTGATGAAGCTATTTTGGTATCCTGAGGCATATATATGTACAAAGAGAGAGAGAGACCCCATTGATATTTTAGCAAAAAACAAAAGCTATCACAAGACAAAATAGCCTTTACTCTTTGTTCCCTTTTTGGTTTTTTCTGTTCACAGGACAATGAAAATAGTCACCCCAATTGCAAAACCCATTAACTCTGGATCTTTGATTCTGTTTACTTGCAATGCAAATTAGTCTGATAAAATATACACGCAAGACAAAAAAATTAAAAATCAGAAAAAACGTCAGAAATCATTTCATACTGTTGAGACTCGACGAAGGACTTGAAATCTCAACAGTTTCTCTCTCGATTTTCCGTCTCTGAGAATCCATCCGTTCGACAATGTCGGTACGTACTCTAGATTCTCGGCGTCACTTTTTGTGGCATCAATCTCAGATTCCACTGCTTCCCACTTTTTCTTATCCGCTATTCTTAGATCTAATTCGTAGGAAAATTTCAGGCTTTTGCTTTGTTTAGCTACTGAGAATTCGAAATCTCCCATGATTTTCTGGCCAATAAATAGCTCTTTGAATCCGGTGATTTTTGATGAATTGAAGTCTGAGATCTCTTAACTGTGTCGGTGTTACTAAAATAAAAAGTTGACTTTCCAGATTCTGTCCCACGGATGCTAATTTCAATCTTTAATTCTTAAAATCAATCTCACTTGGATGAATTATTAATAGAGCTAAATAGTGTGTATTGATCTCAACAGGGTTCTTTCAATGATTCGGATCAAACACAGCACAACATTCTTATGGATTCCCAGCCAACTTTCTCGGATGTAAGGATATTATTCATTTATTTAATCACTGTGTTAACAAAAATAAGAGATTATCTTTGTATAATTGTGGGTGAATGTTGGAACTCTCTGTTCATGGTCCTTTATTGATTCATTGTTGCAGGTGAAAACTGTCAAGATTAGCAATGTGTCACTCCATGTTTCTAAGAAAGAGCTTCAAGAGTTTTTTTCATTTTCTGGTGACATTCGTTACGTCGAGATGAGAAGGTGTGATACACATTTTTGTTATTATCTCCTTGTTAAAGATAATTCTACCAATGCTTGATGTGTTTACTTGAATCACAGCGAGACACAAGAAAGTCAGGTCGCTTTTGTTACTTTTAAGGATCCACAAGGGGCAGAAACTGCTATGCTCTTAACGGTATATCTTATGCATTTATCTGTATATACTGTGTCTCAATGAATTACAGCTTAACGTAAAAAAAAAAACTTTCCTTTAGGGAGCTGTCATTGCGGATCTTCGTGTCAGTGTTACTCCTGCAGTGAATTACGAGCTGCCACAAGAAGCTCTTGCACTTGACTCGGTAAATCCTCAGAAAACCATTTGCATTTATTGGTTACTCTTAAGTTTTCACGTTGTCTCCTCTGTGTATCAGGAAAATTCGTTTAGTGGATTCAGTGTCAAGAAAGCTGAAGATATGGTCAACGTCATGGTGGGGAGGGGTTACGCTCTTGGAATAGATGCGATGGAGAAAGCCAAAGCATTTGACGACAGACACAATTTGATCTCAAACGCTTCAGCAACCATTGTCTCTCTTGACGATAAGATGGGTCTGAGTGAAAAGCTAAGCATTGGAACAACTATGGTGAATGAGAAGTGGAGAGAGGTGGATGAGCGATATCAAGTGAGGGAGATAACGAAATCTGCTTTAGCAGCTGCAGAGGAGACAGCTATGAGTGCAAGAACGGCTTTAATGGCCAACCCTTATGTGTCAAGTGGAGCTTCATGGTTTTCAAACGCGTTTTGTGCAGTGACAAAGGCCGTTACAGAAAAAACTCAGATCGGAGGAGAGGGAAAAAACGAGATCATCCAACTTGATCACTCTTCACCGAAAGATCCCGCTGTAGTCCCTGTTATGCTCGGTTGATGCAGTCTCACCAAACAAAGTTTCAAAATCCGCATCTCAACTCCATTCTTTGGTAGGTTTGCTGTTTATATATATGCTTTCATACCTTTATATTGCTCAAGAATATGTTAAAAACAGAAACCATAGAAGGTGTTTTTACATTCAGACAGCATTTGCCCTTTTGAAAACGAGATTAGTAAAAGATAAAAAGCAAATGAGTTTCAGGACAATTAAGTCTTGAGAGATTGACTCTCAGGAACTGAGTTGAAGAAATCTCTGTGCCATTGGATGCTTAGCATGAGAAAGCTCACTGGGTTTAAGGACTTCAACAATCTCCCCATCGACAACAAGGCATACGATGTCCGTAATTTTCTGAATCTGCTTAATACTGTGAGATACAATCACAGTCGTCATCCCTCTCTGTTTCTTCAGTTTCATTAAAACATCCTCAATGTTCTCTGTTGATATTGGATCCAGAGCACTTGTCGGTTCATCCAGCAGCAACACCTCAGGCCCATTGGCTAGAGTCCTTGCAAGTGCTACTCTTTGAGCTTGACCCACAGATAACTCGGAACCAGTCTTCTTAGCAAAAGAAGCATCAAGGTCTGCAAGACTTAGCAGCTTACAAACCTCTGCATCACTTAGCTTCTCCCCTCTCAAATTTGGTCCGTACCTCACATTATCCGCAACAGTCCCTGCAACCAACCAAACATCATCTTATGGTTCCAAATTCCAGAATCATGAAGCTATGAAATTAGAGCAATCTGATTATTTACCTTGAAAAAGAGCGGGAAGCTGAAAAAGCATACCGACTCTACGACGGAGAGTGATGACGTCAATCTTCGTAATATCTTCACCATCCAAGAAAACAGTTGACTCCTGCGGCTCCCAAAGACGATTCAGAGATCTCAAAAACGTTGACTTTCCGCTTCCACTCGGACCAATCACACCTACGATCATACCTTTGGGTATATCCATCGAAACTGCTCTCAAGATCCGAGATCCATCATCTGTGACTCGGTTCAGATCTCGAACACGAATCTTTGGTTCTTGATCAGACAGAACATCCACGGCTACAAGATGCTCTCGCAATCCATCGGATTCGCCAGACCAAACTAATGCCATCGCCTTAAACGTTTTAAATTTGATCAAAACACTTCGCAAAAGATTGTGTCTGTATGTATAAGCAATACCTTCCCAGTTCAGGAATCAGCCAAAATTGATGACGTTGACATTTATATATTTTTCCACCACTCACGTTAATGGACAAAATCTTAAGAGAAGACAGTTCAGTACACTATCCAGAAATGAAAAATCCGGTTTAGCGAAAACCAATCGTAATTAGAGACAGAGATTTCCGGTTCAATGTAATTCCGTCGACGATACATATCACTACTTTTGAAAATGAGTTTCGCTTTGATCTGCTAAATTCGTCATTGTTAATCTTAAACTCTTATCTATGGCACCTACTCCGTCATCTCCTTCTTCTCCTTCTCTTCAACGTCTTTCCACTTTCAAAAATCCACCTCCTTCTTCACTCTCCGGAGCACAAACACCGTTATCTTCGTCTTCGCCGCTCGATTCCTTCGCCAACGATCCAGTTCTTGCTCCTTTCCTCTCTTCTTCCTTTTCTTCCGCATCTTTCTCATCCGCTGCTCTCGCCTCTGGATCTCCCGCTTCTACCGCCGAGCGTCTCCACCAAGCCATCCGTCTCCTCGATACACAGCTCCGTCATGATGTTGTCTCTCGTCACCCTGAATTGCTCGCTCAGCTCTCTTCTCTTTCCCACGCTGACGTCTCTCTCTCATCTCTCCGATCCTCTGTCTCTTCTCTTCAGTCTTCTATTCGCCGTATCCGATCCGATCTATCTGAACCAGTCCAATCGATCCGATCCAAGTCTGTTCAGCTTTCCAATCTCCATTCCGCTTCAGAGTTGCTTTCTCACTCCGTTCGTACGCTTCGACTCTCGAAGAAGCTTCGAGATCTAACGGATTCTCCTGATCCAGATAAAATCGACCTCACAAAAGCTGCGCAGCTGCATTTCGAGATCTTAACAATGTGTAAAGAGTACGATCTCTTCGGCATTGACGTAATCGACGAAGAAGTCAAATTCGTCACTGAGATTGGGGATAAATTGAGATTCGAAGCGATGAAGGTGTTGGAGAGAGGCATGGAAGGGTTGAACCAGGCTGAGGTCGGAACTGGGCTGCAGGTTTTCTATAACCTTGGGGAGCTCAAACCTACGGTGGATCAATTGGTGAACAAGTATAAGGGCATGGCCGTGAAGAGTGTGTCCGTTGCTATGGACATGAAGGCTATTTCTGCTGGCTCAGGTGGTGGGTTCGGACCGGGTGGGATTAGGTCTAGCGGAGCACCGCACATTGGAGGCGGAGCTAAAGTGAGGGAAGCGCTATGGCAGAGGATGGCTAGTTGTATGGAACAGCTGTATTCACTTATAGTCGCTGTGTGGCACTTGCAGCGTGTACTCTCGAAGAAGAGGGATCCATTTACGCATGTCCTTCTTCTTGATGAAGTCATTAAGGTGCGGAACTGAAAAGTTTAGGCTACCATAGTTTATGCATTATTTTGAGCTGCATTAGATGAGAAGATAAGAGATTTCTTGGATGTGGATGACTAGTTTTTTGTCACTTTAGCAAGTTAGATGAAATATGATCGACTTAAATGGATGATCCTTTCATGTTATTGCATCTAAAGAAAGCTTTGGAATGTGTTTCTCTGATGTCAAGGCTTTTTAAATTTTGTCTTATTGCTAACATGAAGTGTTTTTATGCCAGGAAGGTGATTCTTTGTTAACTGACAGAGTCTGGGATGCGCTTGTGAAGGCATTTACTACCCAAATGAAGTCTGCATACACAGCTTCGAGTTTTGTCAAAGAGATATTTACCATGGGATATCCGAAGCTCGTGTCTATGATAGAAAATCTTCTTGAGAGGATATCTCGCAACAATGATGTGAAAGGAGTGTTACCTGCCATTAATTCAGAAAGGAAAGAACAAATGGTTGAATGCATTGCTATTTTCCAGACTGCTTTCTTATCCCTATGCTTTGGCCGCCTGTCAGATCTTGTGAACTCGATATTCCCTATGTCGAGCCGTGCGAGTTTACCTTCTAAAGAACAGATTTCACAGGTATTATCACATATTCAAGATGAGATTGAGGCTGTTCATCCAGATGGTCGTTTGACTCTTCTAGTTTTGCGTGAGATAGGCAAGGCCCTTAGTAACCTAGCTCAACGAGCTGAGTGTCAGGTATGTTAAACTTTTTTCCTCTTCTGTTCTTCTTCTCAACCGGTGGTTATTAGTATCTCTGTCCTCTTGTTATTATCTCACTGAGTATGGATTATGCCCCGGCCCAAAGTATGGCATCGATTTCTACTTGAATACAATGTGTGTTTCGTTACAAAGGAATTCTTAAGGTCGCATGTACATGTGAAAGGTAGATTGCGTACAAAGAAGTAATTCTCACGGCTATAATAATTTTCTAGTAACACATAGGCAGAACTGAAAAGAAATATAGCAAGATGTACGTCTTCTACTCCTATATATTTGTGTTTTTTGCTACTTTGGCTCATATAATGATCAGGGATTGCAGTAAAGAGAGGACTTAGAGCGTTGTATGCAGAAACTTTTATGTTTGACTTGTAACACAGCTTCATCTATATGGCAGATTTCTACAGGCCCTGAGACGCGCCAGATATCAGGTCCTGCCACTTCAACCCAGATCAGGAACTTTACATTATGTCAGCATTTGCAAGGAATCCACACGCATATCTCATCTATGGTAGCAGACCTTCCCAGTATTGCTGCTGATGTGTTGTCTCCTTACCTGGCTGCAATATATGATGCGGCATGTGAGCCAGTTACACCTTTGTTTAAAGCAATGCGAGACCAGCTTGAGTCATGCATTCTTCAAATTCATGATCAAAACTTTGGTATTGATGATGCTGCCGCCATGGACAACAACGCTTCCCCATACATGGATGAGTTGCAAAGATCGATTCTTCACTTCCGTAGTGAGTTTCTATCTAGACTATTGCCTTCCGCAGCAACTGCTAACACTGCAGGGACAGAATCCATATGTACTAGACTCGCCAGACAAATGGCTTCAAGGGTTTTGATCTTCTATATCAGACACGCTTCCCTTGTACGACCACTTTCAGAATGGGGAAAACTCAGAATGGCTAAAGACATGGCCGAGCTGGAACTAGCAGTGGGACAGAATTTGTTTCCCGTTGAACAACTCGGTGCACCATACAAAGCTCTTAGAGCATTTAGACCACTGATATTCCTGGAAACATCTCAAATGGGATCATCTCCTCTCATCCAGGATCTACCACCAAGCATTGTCCTTCATCATCTCTACACGAGAGGCCCAGACGAGTTAGAGTCACCTATGCAGAAGAATAGACTGAGTCCTAAGCAGTACTCACTTTGGCTTGATAACCAAAGAGAGGATCAAATCTGGAAAGGAATAAAAGCAACTTTGGATGATTATGCACAGAAGATCAGATCAAGAGGGGACAAAGAGTTCAGTCCAGTTTATCCTCTAATGCTTCAAATTGGATCATCTCTGACACAAGAGAACTCATAAGCTCCACGTTTGTGTTTTCTTTTCCCAAAAAACCAATAATTTTGCAATTGCGGGTTAATGGAATTACATCTTACTTGTCTCATGGATTTTGCTTCAGCTAAAGTGATTATATATCTTACATACATACATGTCATGTATATCTAGATTCATACATTAGTTTTGCTGGTCTCAATTTTTCCTAGTTGTTTAAGCAATATTTTAACATTGAGTGGATTCTATTTTTTTGTGTGTGAAGTTTCTGGACGCCGAAGTATTCTTAATCTGGTGGTTAAATGTCCCAGCTAATAGATGTTCGATTAAACGAAAAGGAGAACATGATTTTAAAGAGTGGATTTGGCTATAATCTGAATTAGTCCTCACTTTCACAAGACTTCATCCAAAACCGATACCATAAACCTCATCTAACATTCAACTGCTTGAAGTTGAGCTATCGGATTTCGAAAACCAGAAAACAGAGTGAGCTAGAGAAAGAAAGAGAAGTGGAAAAAGGTTTATCAGTCATATTCAGACCAAAGAGTATTTACATGGAGAAAATATACACAACAAAGCCTGTAATTATTAGGAGCCTTCTCTCTCTCTGTCTCTCGGAATTACAAAGTCAAACATAGAGGATCAGTTCCCAACGGAAATAGATCGCTCGGAGCCTAAACCAAGTGGAGAACGTGAACGTTGACGCCTCTTGATCTCGCTAAGGACTCTCCTCATCTGCGGTTGCTGCAGCGACGCCGATGGCTCCTGTATCGTCTCAAATTCTTTCTTTATCTTCACCACTTGACTATGAATCATTGGACCTTCCTCGTTTTCATTATTCATCTTGTTCTCCATTTCTACACAAACCCTTAGACGAAAAGCAGTGAATCAAATCAAAACCTCTTTATAACAAGAGATGGTCGAGCTATGTGTATATTAGAAGCGAAGTATAGTTAGTGAGCAACACCGAACTTGTCTCAAACTTTGTGATTAAAAACAGAGACACGACTCTTTCTCTATCGATGTCTGTCTCTTTATATACACAAACGTGAAGAAAGAAAGATGGAGGGTGTTTGGTGAGAGATTATGATTACGTGTCAGAAACGTTGAAACATTTGTGTGACGAGTCTCTCACGTACGTATTACTATAAATTGACATTTATTCATTGTTATCAGAAATCAAGAAAGACCAAAAGGCTGCCAAGTGGACTCAAGTCTTTGGTCAACCTAGAAGATTCTACATGGATATCCTTTTCAGATATTATCCTTTTATACGTTATTCAAACGCATTAGACTCTTCTTCTTGTCTTTATTATTTTTCTGTCTTTGAAACTTTGTTTACACGTTTTGCATTTTTTCTATTGGTCCTCCTTTTTTTACGTTTTTTAAATTGCAACCCTATAGAAGATATTAGTTTCCAATTCAATATCAATCAGCTATGACGTATTTACTCTTTTTTCGTTAACTTAAAAGAAGTTTATGTCTAAACTTAAACTAATCTTCTAAGAATTGGACACTATCCAGATTTAGATATATGGTGGTTTAAGGGAATTGATTAACAATTTCGTACTTAAAAAGAATTGATTCGTGATCTAGACCAATATGACAATTTTTTAAAAAAATAGAAGCCACTAAACCTCCGTTACTTGGTTATGCTATTTTTCATATCACAAATTCAGAACATAAAATAACTAAACCTAGCTCATCGTTAGAAATTGTTTTCATTAGTACAATTAATTATATTCCACGAATATTTGAATCAATTCATATGTGGGAATTGACTAGTCTCTTAGTTGAAGAGACTAAATGACTAGTCTCTTCTAAATCTTTTATACATACTTCTTATTTTTCCAATCTGTTATATATACACATGTCACCATATATTTCTTATTATGTATTTACATCGTGAGAAGAGAAAACAAATAGTTCTGATTTTTGTTTATGCATATTTACATTATATCATATTAACTAATTTGTCGGACTCTATCCAACCACCGGATCAATGCGGTTTTAAGAACACTGATAAAGGAGAGGAACCAGTTAGTGATGAGCATTTATAATAAGAGTGGTCAAGTTATTATGAGAAAGCATTGATATAGTTGGACTTTGTCTCTTTGATATGTGTAGTGCATTATCACCTCTTGTGATGACCCCAAAAATATAAAATGAAAGGAGAACATAAATTGAGAAGTTCTCTTACTTCAAGTTTGATCATCCACAAATAGCTAGTATATGTCCATTGCTTATGATTCCCATCGGAACCTATTATGTTCTTTATTTGTTTAAGATTTATGTTTCTCCATCAATTTTGGAGGTAGGTATTTGTGGTGAGATTAATACAATGTATACTGATCAAACTAGAGTAGACATTACAAGAGTGGATTTGAATTCTCGGTTTTAGGTGACAAATATGATAACCAAATCATAAGAGCTCTAGAGAGAGAAATTTGATCAAAGAGGTGTTCGATGTGCCTTTGGCTTTCTTTTACCACCAAAATGCCTTTGGCTACTCTGCTGACTTGTCAAGCCGACCATAGTAACATATGGTTGTACTCTGTGGGGTTTTTGACTAGAGCATCATTGCTTTGAGCATGCATGCCGAGCTATTAAGTTGTCACTGTACTCCTGCAGCATTTAATGTTTACTGCACATCTATGAAGTAGGTAAGCGACTCTGCAATACATTTAATGTGTTGCGGGTGAGCGGAGTAGTGTATGATGTTGTACGTTCAATTGTCATGGTGGTTTTCATGCCGCTTTAGTCTGAATTCCTTTGGTTATAGTCAAGTGTGTATAATGTTGCGGTGCATCTCTCAGGCGCCGTGGTGGGCCTGTCAAATCCATATGGGCCGAACTCGCAGTTTGAAACCCACTTCGAACAGTGGGTTTCACCCCATCACTAACTCAACATATATCTACCACGGCCCATTAACGATAAAAGACCACTAAAATCTCTATAAGTAAAGGAACATTTCTTTGATAGAAGGCTAAAAAATTTATATAGATAAAAGGTTAAGAAGAAAGCTTTGAGAAAGAAAAAGAGAAAAAAATGAACAAAGTTTTTTTTAATAACTAACATTTTTACTTAATATATTAAAAATTTAGAGTTTTCATTGAATTAAATGGTTATTTTTAGTTGAATCTTTTTTTGAAAAAAACTAAAATATAATATGATTGAGTTAATATATTTTCTTAAATTAAAAAATTCAAGCATAAACTCAAATCGAACCGAACTGAACTTCTTTGATTCTAGATGGGATTTATAACTCTTGTTTTGATAGCTTTTGATAATTTTATATATATATATATATAACTATAGTTCTAAATACTATTTGTCAAATATAATTATATTAGAATATATATATATATATATATATACACAACTGTATTAGAAAATAGTAGAACAAACTTTATTTATAAAAAATAAATACATATGCAAAATATCAAAGATGCTCTTTTAAATATCTTACATATCGATATCAAAAACAAAACAAAAACACATCGTAAAGATCAGGTTAGGTCAAAACCTTTAGACAATAAGTACCTTTAATATAGGTTATTGACTATATATATGGTCTCTTAAATCATCTCAAAGGGCAAATGATCAGATTAATGAGATACAGATACAAAATAGACATATCATGGTGCTTGATTGGCAAATCAATCAAAGTACTCATGACTCATGACTCATTATTTAGTAGACTCAGAATTGCTTGGAATTTGGCTCATGACTCATGACAAAGTACTCATGACTCATGACTCATTATTTAGTAGACTTACAAAGCGTAAACAACTTTAAAATTGCTTGGAATTTTTTTTTACGAAAAGTGATAAAGAAGTAATGTAACTATTGGATGAAAAACAATGATGTGAAAGAGACAATGCATGTAAATACAATGTTCATTGGTAAAAAAGTTATAAACAGTCGAAATCGTTTTCTCACTAAGATCATATCTTATCTCTTTAATTTGACCGGTGCTATTTTTTTCACCCTTTTCCTTTTTAATATGGAATGCATATAATGAAGTTGAATTTGTTAAGTTAGTCAAATTTTCTATTATTGGTACAGTAAAGAAATTATTACAGTTACAATAATTTATAAACTTATAAATCAAAAATTTAATTTGAAAAAAATTCAACAATTAGATCAAACTTGAAATCTCTAACAATATCAAATAGTCAATGTGATTCAGTGGAATCAAATTTCTATAGAAAAGTAGTGTAACTAGACATCTAACAATTTTTTTTTGTCAACGACAAATTATATTGGACCACAACTAGCCAGTCCATTAGCCAAATTCCTACATAATGTAGGCGAGGAGACTCGATCCCTAATTGTGCAAATGAGCTGCTTTAAGTTGACTTACCGCCAACCATAGACTAAAAGCTATTTGCGACGCTTAACAACTTAACCAAATTAATTTTTTGTATTAATTTATAAATATTAAATTATATAAATTGTACTGTAGCTAGTATTCTCTCATACTTAACGAATTTCCCATCTAACACTCTATGTTTTACCAAAGAAAACCACAAATCTGTTTTTGAAAAGAAAAACATTCAAGTCTAGCAAGAATACTTGTACAAATTACTGATCTATTCTATTTTATACTAAGATTTGTTGGAATGTAACTTATGCAAACTAGTTAACTTTTGTGGAGAAAAAATTAGAAGATGGAATATAGACAGATTTGGTTTGTGACAACAACAAAAAAAAGACACGAATTTGGTACAATTTATCATTATAGTTGTTGTTATAACAAGAATGATTTGATGTCAGGGATTTGTTGATAGAAATAATTGGAAGTTATTACGACTTGGAAACTTATTTAGTGAAATAGAGACCATGTGATAGGTGACAATATTATAGAAAAGGATACGTAAATTTAATTGCAAATCAAATCCATGTTTGGTAAGATATTTTGTCTATAAAATCAGATCAAATTAACAAAAAACAATGATCTGTATATATTTAAGAAACTTTATAATATATATAAATGAACATAATCTTCTGTGGATGTATCGAATCGGTATATGAATACGACCACTCATTACAAAGAATAAAACAAGATATATAATAATCAAAACCATTAGCAGCCAACTGATTTGTCCAAGACATAGAAGAAGATTTTGACTTTACGTTGTCAAATTTTAGAATAACAAAGTTTTCAAACGTAAAATATTCTCTTAGGGTCATTTTCTTTGACCTTCTAGTTCTAGTGGATCGTTTGCATGGATCAAAATATGATTCTTAACAATATTATTATCATCTTTTAGATTAAATGAAGTTACATGAGGAAAGAGGTTTAAACATTTCCTTTCTTTTAATCTAAGATAAACCTAAATAACAGTTTTTGTAATTCAGTTTTTGTCGTTGGAGTTTCTGTTGATTGACAAAAACTTGTTGAACATCTTCTTTGGTCGATTAGGTATTGCACAGAAAGCCTTAAACCGAGAAGGAGTTCTTCCTCCTCCGTCTTGGTTCATGAACCTCTCATCTAACTCTTCATCTTCAGCGAGCTTGCTTTTTAGTGTCCCTGAGAGCTTTGACTTTGGAGATTTGAGACCTGAGACGCTCCATTGATCTTCTGGTGCTGCAATGCTTGTGGTTGTGCTGTAACCTGCTGCATTTGGGTTTGAAGGGTCGATATTGTGTGCTGCTAATAGTGCTTTGATATTGCTTGGAAGTTCAGTCATTTTTCCTTCACCGTTGGTCGTAGCTGCAGCGGCTCGTGCTTGCTCGTAGAAGAGGACTTGAACCACTACTCTCAGGGGAAGCATCTCGTTCTGTGCTGCGTGCATACATGCTTCCATTGACAGTTTTTTGCAATTCAACACTCTGCAAACTCTCTTCCTTTCTGATTTATTCAGGTTCTTGTGAGCCTGCAACAACATTGACTCTGATTAGTCATCTGAAAATTGAACATAGATCATTCGTTTTGTCTCTAATACAAGGATGAGAATTGAACCTTGAGATATATGTCAATGGCCCTGTAGAGATCATCATGATCAAGCCTTGAAAACTCAGGGACACTCTCAGCTAAAGTCACAAACTTAGAGAGCGGTAGATTCACATCTCTCGCAATCTGTTGTAGATATCCATCCACAAGCTTAGCCACCTTAAGCTTTGAGCTATGAGAGGCAGAGGATGATCTTCTACTTTCTTGGAACTCAAGATCAATATTCTCGGCTGAACGAGATTTTCTTCTTCTATCCATCTTTCCCTTTTTAGTCCTTAGAGGGCTTGTTGGTGGACTAACCTGTCCTTGGACCATAAACTGTTCCAAGATAGTGCAAACAATGTCCACATCGTACAACAGTTCGGATTTGTAGGACACAGGAGGAATTAACAAGTCGCTAACACTTGCTTCTTCTAGCTGAAGAGCCACTCTTCTCGCTAATTCCATCTTAGAAGACGCTGAAGCGTTTAAGATAGTAGCTGCTTTCAAGAGTTTAAGTAAGAAACTGCATGAAACCGCACCTTTCTCAGCAGGAAGCAAGCTTATAATGGATTCTAACAACAACCTATGCTTCGATGAAGAATCCGTATCTGAATCTGAGTCAGAATCTGCTTTCTTATCGACTAATTTCCGATTTCTTTGTAAAGTAGGAAGCCATTTAGAGGCGTAAACTCTAAGGGCATCACCTATAAGACTCGAGGGTACTTTGCCACCGGATTTAATGGCAATCATAGTCCTCCAATAAAGATCTATCCCCAACTCTGCTATATCTTCAGCCCACCATCCTCTGCTTAAAGCAGCGGCTCTGTTAGACGAGATGTCATCATCCCTAACTCTCCTAGAATGACTATGTGAGAGAGACACTTTTGATGGGTGAGATAAGACCTTAGAGGCTATGGCTTCAATGCATCTACTTGTGATGGCGAGATCTTCAGACCATAAAGGAAACGCCTTTGTGGTATGAAGTGTGACTATGGAGTCTCTCCATCCATTAAGGATACAAGAGTTGAAGAAGACTTCAAGCTTGTACACCAAGTTACCTTTCTCAACTTCCTCTGCCATTTGCAGATACTCTGCTGCACATCTCGCTGCTACGATGTTGTATGCGCTGATTGTTATTGTTATTCCGTAGCAGAATTTAGCACAGAGCTCAAAGGCCTCCACTCCTCCTGGGAATTCTGGAAGTTGAATGATAGATTCTGGAGATTCAGAGCACATTCTCTGAAGCCTCAAGCATTTGGAGAGCAGTGGAAACTGCAGAGAAGAAGAAAAAAACTATTCAAATGAACTCGAAACAGAAAAAAAAAATCAACATCCAAGAAGAAGAAGAAGAAGAAGAAGAAAGGGTTTTACCTTGTGAAGAAGATATCTGCTTCCTGACACTTCAATTATGAAATCACTGGAAACTTCAGAAGACACACATCTGCAACAACCAAACAAGGTTTAGCTTTTTTTTACTTAATATTTATAGCCAAAGATTTACTCAATCCCTATTGTACCTTGATTCTTCAGAAGTGTAGAAAGTATCAGGACGAGATCCTAGTTTCATAAACTTCATAGCTAAATTATGATGTTAAATAGCTTGAAATCTTGAAACTTCTCTAGCATAATGGAGAAACACCAACTGAGTTTCTTCTTCTAAGATGACCAAACCCTGAAGAACAGACAAATCTCCTGTCTGCAAGTTCAGACAAAAACAGATCAGATTTGTTGTCTGAGAGTAAAAAGAAGTCACGATTGTATTGGTTTCTAAAGAGAATTTATCATAGTGGTGAGTGAATGATTTAGTTATAAATATATAGAAATAAGGAGAAAAAGAAAAGTAAAGAAGGAAACGAAACCCAGAAAAGCAGAGGCCACACACAAGTAAAGTTCATGTCCATTCAATCAAATTCCTTATACCAATTCTGATATGGACATGCAAACAAAAAGAATCAAAATCAATGCAATTAAAGAAAAAAAGAAAATGGAAAAAGATAAGAAGATAGAATTCAGATAATCCTATCAACATAACATTACACATCACAACCCACCCAAAAGTTACATCAATCAAAACAAAACAAACAAAACTCACACACCATAACGACTATGTTCCTCAATTCCCATGCAAAAACCAGAAGAACAAAGAAGAAGAAGAACTCACTTAGGATTCAAACAGAACAAACATTAAGCTTTGAGATATGTTTGTGTTTTGCTTGTAGTAATGAAACTTCCCAGAAAACCCTCTTCACCAATCATTCAAAGATTAAAGAGAGAGACAAAAGAAAAACAGAGCGATCTTCTTTCTTTTTTCTTTCTTTCTTTTTAATTTTCTTGTTTTATGCAAAGTTTTTATATTCAAGGTAGGGATTTTGCTGATACAAACATAATAGTATTATAATTTTTGAAGATGTTTTTTTCTAATTTCTTTGGGTAAAAAAATGGTCCTTCAGAGGTTATTCGCCAGCGTGCAAAGAGAATCACCAATCCCACGTGCTTCTGCTTATCCCCACATTCTCTCTTCCTCATCATTGCCTCTCTATATTTTTTCCACACTATTTCTTATATTTTGTGTTTTTCTTACTTCACTCGTAATCATACTATTATTCTCACTATATATACATATACACTTTTGGTACCGTAATATTGTTAAATTTCTATTTATAATTCAACTTTTTCTACTGAAATTACACTATTGTTTGGAGTCAAGTTTCTTTGGTTTTAAATGTTAATACTTTTGGAGTCAAGTTCTAGTAAAAAGCTATTTGGTTTCACTTAATTATTCAACCAAATATATTTTTCTAAGCTCATTCCTGTTATTTGGATATGCTAAGAGTTTGTAGTAAATATATTCTGCAATAATATTTAGAAAAAGATCATTCCAATTTGTTAAAAGTGATATGTAGATTTTGCAAAATAATTTAGATAATAAATTCAGGTTCTTACTTTTGGCAAAAAAAGACAAGTATTCATTAATTTTTTAAGTTTAACGTACGATATAAAAATATACAATGCATGCCAATAGACATGATAATTAGTGTTTTGCATACCTAGTAGAATAGTAAAAAGACTTATAATTACCGGATA
>JAKUCM010004879.1:0-42490 GCA_023374145.1 Lepidium sativum
AAAATTGTAAACTAATTAATGAAATTTTCTTTTCTTCTATAAAGCTTCTTCCTCAATTATTTATTTCATGCAAATAGAATTGGAAATCTGAAAAAACTAGAATTGCCTTGGAAATTTATTTCATTAGTTTTCTTACTCTTTTAAATATCCACACAACATATATTGCTTTTAAGTGTAGGTTTTTAGTATTATTTTATGTCGACAGTTTTTTTTGGGGTCAAATTTCGACAGGTTAATATTAAATGTGACAATTTAATATTCTATAAGATTTTAATATATTCCAAGGAAATAAAATAAAATCAAGATGGTGTGATTTGTATCTATATGACTTCAACTCATCAAACTATACGAATCAACACGTGTTTCATGATATATATGGGGCCATGAGCATATAAAATATAGTTTCTTTAATTTATTTATAAATTCATAAATATATATTTTATTTTCACTGAAGTCATAAATACATGTTAATAAAATAAATCCAAGAACCTGACGCTTTGTTTATCCGAAATCTCGAAACAAATCTCGGGTTAAAACCATTCAAGAGTTTCATTAAGGCATATTTACTTTTAAAATTCTATTCGCAAGAAAATATACAAAAAAAAAAAGAAAAAAAAAAAAGAAACAGAAGTTGTGTTTATTTTTCAGTTCCGCGTTTCTTGCTTCACGAGATCAACGATTCCACAAACTCAAAAAAGGTTTAAGCATAGATTTATCTCTTCGTAATAAACAAATTTGTTTCATACGTACGCTTTGTTTTTCATGGTCGTTAGCGATAATGATAACGACTAGGAATTACGACCAGCGATAACGATCATATTATATTTTTTAAGTAATTATTGTGGTTAGTTGTTGTTTTGTTGTTTTTGCAGTCGTTACCAACCAGCAACTAGTTACTGTGTTGTTTTATTTGCACTCACTAGCGACTAGTCTGATCACTATGTTGTTCTTTTTATAATTGTTAGTGTCTAGCGATTATTTTACAATATTTTTTTCTATTTAATTTTTAATTTATATAATTTATAATAAAAATCAATATGTAACTATATATCAAAATGAAAAAGTTTGTATAATAATTCAAAATTTTTTGTAATAATGAAATTTAGCAAAACGATAAATTATAAGTTAAAATTTAAAAATAACTTAAAATATAATATTATAAATTTTAAAAACAAATAAGACATCATAACAAAAGTTTAGATGTACGTAACAAAAGTTTTAGAAATAAAATAGATGAAATTTTTTAGTAAGGTAGTCGGCGTCCTCTTCCAATTTCTTCCGTGAGTGTGTCTCGCAATCCTTCCACAGCTCTATCACCCGTCGGCTCATATGTAGTATGTTCATCGTGAACATCATCATCATCATCATCATCATCATCATCTCCACTTTCTTCATTGTCATGAGTCTAATAATGTTCCATTGTCTGCCAATGTAAAAAGCCATGATCCTCTCTATGTGAATCGCGAACAAAGTTATGTAGTGTCATTGTTGCTGTTACAATCTTTATCCACCTAGCCAAATCATATTTTGGATATTTATGGTCTAAAATTCTCCATTTTTCTTTCTATACTCCAAATGTCCGCTCAATTACTCTCAAAGCTGAATGTTTCCGGTTGAACAATTCTCGCATGTTAGATGGTGGCCCTCCTTTAAAAAACTGATCAAGATGATATTTAACCCTACGATATGGTCCAAGGTACCAAGTCCTCGATATCCAGAGTCAACCAGATAACACTTTCCATTTGGTGGATGTGGAAATAAAGCTTCGTTTTTTGCACAATGAGTCAAAACCTTTGTATCATGTGCTTTGCCCGGGACACCAACATATGCATATATGAACTTCATCTCAAAGTTACATACAGCAAGAACATTGATTGTAAGCTCTGAGTTTCTACCTCTGTACGCTTCTACATTTCTATTGGGAATGTGAACTTGGATATATGTTTCATCAACTGCTCTGATACAGTCCCTAAAGTATGGCCAATATCGAGTATCATCCCTCAGAAATGGGTTTACCCTTGTGAACTCGCCTTCTATTGGTTTTATTCAATCTGCTTTGCATACATGAGGACAACACTCAAAACCTCATCAAACTTTCTTTTTATTGTGTATCCAAAGCTCGTTGATATCTTTGAGCAATAGTCCTCATTTTCTTATCCTGACCAATTACTCCAAGAAACATTGATACTCCCTTTTCAAGATAGACATTGTGAGTCTCCTGTAAACCATATTGTGTCTTTAACATCCTACATAATGCTTCAAATGTTGATCATATCCATAAATAAGTTGTTGAACATGACGCCATCCCGCACCTCTATCAGTTGTATGGACCAATCTCTCAGTATTAAAACCATACTTAACAAAATTCCCTCATCATCATCTAACATCCATCTAATCATCTACAACACCATGATAAACATTGAAAGAAATATTAAGTAAAGAGAAAATAGCGTAAAATGTAAAAGAGAAATATCAAGATACACAATGTAAGCAATATATTAAGGCAGATATTGCTTTACTAAAATACCATAACAAAATCATTTAGAAAATCAATATAACACTAAAACAGTCATTAAACAACACAAAAGTCAATGGTCATAATCTAAAAACAAAGATATTAGACTATTAATCATCAAGATTGACCCCAATCATACTCTCTAGATATGAGATCCGGTCTTTTGGAGTAGTAAATGCTACAAGACCCTGTCGGTTTACTACATCTGATAAGAGAAACCTAAGTGATGTCCGGTAGAAAGGTGATCACTTTCTTACTCCAGACAATCCGCTCAATATATGTACTACTCCTGATACTTTAAAGTTATCCTCTTCTTGTTGTCGCTCCATCATCTATTCCATTATCTCATTCTTCTGCGCAAGAATGGTAGTCAGAGCAGCACAAGTCTCATTGACCAATTCAATATTCTTACGTTTTCTTTTTGACCCTGAGCTTTCACCTCTACTTTGTGTTCCCGATTTTGGTGGTTGTCCCATATCATTACCAAAAGATTTAACTTCTTCATCATTTTCTGTGCCCACCCCCGAACCTAAACTGGTTTCTCCTTGCTGAGCGCTAACCTTCTGCTCCAGTGATACAAACAACAAGTCCTCTTCATACACATCCATGTTGAGAATCAGTTTGTTTTTGTACTTCCCACCATCTGGTCATTCCTATAAACATCACAAAATAAGCATTTTATTAGAAAAAAATTGAGATTAAAATCTGAAACAAGATATGTAATTAAAATTGTACTAACTTTTATTCGCTCATTCCACCAATCATCATACATCTCTAATTTTCCCATAGCATCATAAC
This sequence comes from Lepidium sativum, assembly GCA_023374145.1. Lineage (NCBI taxonomy): Eukaryota > Viridiplantae > Streptophyta > Magnoliopsida > Brassicales > Brassicaceae > Lepidium > Lepidium sativum. The sequence goes on from JAKUCM010004879.1 coordinate 3,314, forward strand.
CGAGACCAATTCTATTATGAATCAACTTCTTCACTCTTTGGTAAAGTCTTCTACAAACATCATACTTATTCTTAAACTTTTCCCAGACATACTTTTCCCGAATTTCTCTTGAAATTTCAGTATGATAGAGTCTTTTGCAACGAAATTCAATCTTGTCTTAGTTTTGTTCCTTTTTTTTTTTTTTTCATCCATACACAATTGGAGGAAATAGCGACATTCCTCATCCGTCCAGTTCTAAATGCAATAAAAACATACACAAATTCATTCACATTACATTTTCTAGATTGTCTAAAAAATCAGTTATGTTATCCCTGTCAATCTTGTCCAAATGTGTTGTCTTGGTTATCTTTTTCTTGGTTCTTGGCTCAAGCAAAATCCTTGTTCTAAATAGAACAAAACAAAAGAAAGAAGAATTTAGTGATTAACTGTGGATTGGTCTATATATAACAACAGCAACAAAGAACAAGACCAGTTTCTTCCAGTAGCTAATGTCGGAAGGATCATGATACAGTACAGGAATGTGTCTCAGAGTTTATAAGCTTTGTTACTGGTGAAGCAACAACAACAAAGACAACAACAGCAACAACAGATTCAACAACAAAGAGATGCCATAACAGACAGCCATCTATAAAAGAGATAGGATCTACATTCACAACATATCAGAAATAGACAGAATTCAAAATAAAAAACAACTTTTATTCCTCAATAAAGAAATAGGATCTGCAATCATGTGCAAAAAAAACGACTTTTATTCCTCCATGACTATGATGGGAAAAATACTATGGATCGATACTTGATATGTTGGATGGAATGTGGAGAAGACATACCCTCAGGCTTATAAAACACTAAGGCAAAGACTGGGAAACCAGTTTACACTAAGGCAATTAAAATTTTTTTAATTTTTTATAAATTTGTGCTCCATGAATATTATACGAAGTTTTTACAGACTGAAACCAGTTAATACTCAGAAGAAAAGCTTTACTGAGAAACACAAAGACTGGTTTTTGTTTAGTGTTCTGTAATATTGAGCTTTGTTTGTTTTAACCCACTGATCCTTCAAGCTTAATGCTCATTAGCTGGTTAACTTCGGCTCCAAATTCATCAGGCAACTTGTTGAAAACATCTCTGCAGAATCCAGAAATCATTGCCGCTAATGCTCTCTCGTGATCGATTCCTCTTTGCTGGAAATAGAAAAGCTGATCTTCTCCAATCTTTGAGGTACTTGCTTCGTGCTCTACTTTAGCCGATGGATTCTTTACCTGTTATGGTTCCAAACCCACCACATATTAAAGTCTACAGATTTAAGAAACCAATATCTATATTCCAATCAAGAGAGAGGAAAAAAGTTTATAGCTATCATAGACAATTTTACCTGAATGTAAGGATAAGTATTAGCAGCTGCTTGATCTCCGATAAGCATTGAGTCGCAAACCGAAGTATTTTTAGCATTCTCAGCTTTGGATTGAACCTGAACAAGACCACGGTAACAATTCCTTGAATGTCCAGCAGAAATACCCTTTGAAATGATTCTACTTCTGGTGTTTTTTCCTTTGTGAATCATCTTGGTCCCTGTATCAGCTTGCTGATAGTTATTAGTCAATGCGACAGAGTAAAACTCGCCAACAGAATCATCTCCTTCTAAAACCACACTCGGGTACTTCCAAGTAATAGCTGACCCTGTCTCAACCTGAGTCCATGAGATTTTGGAATGATCCCCGGCACAAAGACCACGCTTTGTGACAAAATTGTAAATCCCCCCTCTACCTTCTTCATCCCCAGCATACCAATTCTGCACTGTAGAGTACTTAATCTCAGCTCCCTTACCACAATAGAGCTCAACAACAGCAGCGTGAAGCTGATTCGTGTCATAAGAAGGAGCAGTGCAACCTTCAAGATACTCAACAAAACTACCTTCTTCAGCAACAATCAAAGTCCTCTCGAATTGACCCGTTTCCATAGCGTTAATCCGAAAATAAGTCGAGATAGGCATCGGACATTTCGTGTCTTTGGGTATGTAACAGAAAGATCCATCACTGAAAACAGCAGAGTTCAAAGCTGCGTAGTAATTGTCATCACTAGGCACAACTTTACCTAAATACTTCTTAATCAAATCCGGATGTTCCCTAATAGCTTCAGAGATCGAACAGAAGATAACACCAGATTTCTCTAAAGTCTTCCTATGAGTGGTTGCTATAGAAACACTATCCAGAACCGCATCAACCGCAACATTAGCCAAACGTTTCTGCTCTGTTAAAGGGACACCTAATTTTTCGAAATACTCAAGAAGCTGAGGATCAGCTTCATCTAAACTCTTCAAAGTTGGTTTCTTTTTTGGAGCTGAATAATAACACATATCCTGGAAATTGATAGAAGGATACCTATTATCTGACCATTTAGGTTCTTCCAATTTCAGAAACTTAGCATAAGCTTTGAATCTGAAATCAAGCATCCAATCTGGTTCCTCTTTCAATTTCGATATCAATCGAATCGTTTCTTCATTTAATCCTTTAGGGATTGTGAACGAATCGATGTCTTCAACGAATCCGTATTTCTTATCGTAATCCAAATTCTGGAAATACTGTTGAAGTTTATCAGTCGAGCTAACAGTTGAAGTACCCGATTCAGCTCCAACGGGACGAGAATCGATTCCAACATCGGCTCTGACTTTGAAAAGCCTCGTAGGAGTTGAGGTCTTCGGAGACGCGAGTATCAAGGATTCGGTTTTTGGATGAAACCCTTTAGGTAATTTTGAGGAATCAGCAGTGGATTGTGGAGAAAACCCAGAAATACCGTTCGCGAGAAGAGACGCCATTGATGTGGTTCTAAGGAGAAGTAGAAGAAGATTGTATTTTTTTTGGAGTCGTGTGTTAAAAGATAGAGGAATAAAGAAAAATGAAGTCTCAATTTATATTTGCATTTGCTATTTTGTTATAAGCGGACGTAAATGATCAATTATAAGCCACAATTAATAACAGTCTCGTGTCCACCACGGGTCTTTTTTTCCTTTAGATTTTTCACTTTTCAGTTTTCTATTTTAAATTTGATAACGGGCCAACTTAAATGCCTCAGGCCCAAATCCAAAACGCAGAACGGAAAGGAAATTACAAAAACAGACTCCCAAATTCACGACGATTCTCCGTCGTCCAACACATTCATCTGAATTGTCGCCGGAGAAATACTGTCGACGGGTAAGTCCATCGATCTCTTAGGAGAAGTTTTGGTACGTCGTTGATACGAAATTCACTGTTTTCCTTTTCTTATCCCATTTTTTCTAGGATTATAGAGGTTTAACTAAATCTCAATTGATTCATTCTAAAGTTCTATTGAAAAATTCGCAACATGTGAGTATTAATTTAAGCTTTCTAGAGACAGGAGAGGGTTTTGTAACTATGAAGCTTGTAAAACTTGGAATGTAGTTGTAGTGTTTTGGTCGAAAAATTGAATCTTTTAGTTCTTGGTCATGTTTGTTTGTCCATCTATATGCTCCAGTGCAAACTGTTGTTTGTTTTGAGATAATTAAGTGCCTGCATCCAGATGGTTTTATCAAATGCATCTACAATTTTAAAAAATTCTAGATGTGTTTACAAAGTGCAATCCTCTCATCGTTCTCTCGCCTCTTTCTTTCTGTTGTCTCAAGGTTTCTTCCTTCAGTCTGGGATATTTGTTGCATGAATAAAGAAGTTTAGCTCAACTCCTATGCATTTTAGTTACATCTTGAAGACTTTTCTACCTGAGAGATTGTGGATATAGTGCGAATTTGGTTGATCAAGGTTATATCTGAAAGTTAAATGTTTGTTCATGTCGTTGACAGGTTTTTAAAAGTTTTAAGAGATGGATATAATCTCCCAGTTGCAAGAACAAGTGAACTCGATTGCTGCAATCACTTTTAATGCTTTTGGGACACTACAAAGAGATGCACCTCCGGTTCAGCTTTCACCTAATTATCCTGAACCACCTGCTACAACTGCAGCTACTGATGATGCTTCAGCTTTTCCTGAGCAACCTAAGCAGCTCAGTGCTGGTCTAGTTAAGGCTGCTAAACAATTTGATGCTTTGGTTGCCGCACTTCCATTGTCAGAAGGAGGTGAAGAAGCTCAGCTTAAAAGAATCGCTGAACTTCAGGTAAACAAGTCATTGGTATTTCGAGATTTTACCGTCTTTGAATCCGGTACTTCTATTCATCTAACGCATTTGTCTTCTCTGATGTTCATCTTCAGGTGGAAAACGATGTTATTGGTCAAGAACTCCAAAAGCAACTAGAGGCTGCAGGTATAAATCTCCTGGCTTATTGTGCACTTAAAATCCCACCTTAAGCATTTAGATTCATTTTATATGAGTAGCGAATTCAGTGTTCATTGTGTATGTTTTCATGCTGCTATCGCACCCCGGCTGATTTAGATGTTATTTAACCATTTCAAAGTCATCTCTTTAGTGGTTATATTGAATTTTTCGTCTTTCTTAGATAGTACTTAACCATTGCTAAGTGATCTCTCTAGTGGTTCTAGTATTGGATTTTTTGTTTTCTTGCAAATGCTTCCGACTTTGGGCTGGTCTAAAGTAGTGTGACTTTTTGGTTGACAGAGAAGGAGCTAAAGCAAGTCCAAGAGCTATTTGGACAAGCTGCAGACAATTGCCTGAACATGAAGAAACCTGAATGAAGACGCTTTACCTTGTTTTCAGCAGTTTCAGAAACTATATGATTTGGCTCAGCCGCTCAGCCACTCAGCAACAAGTATCTTTTAGTTCAGAAGGAATAGCAGTTCTCATTTAGTTCACCAAAAAAATGTTTCAGAAATAATTACAAAAATGTTAGCTTACAACAACAAAACCAATATGTTAACCGTACACTTCTTTTGACGTGGCTGTCTGATTACAATCTCAAAGAATCGACCTTACCGTTACAGCATTTAAAAGGCCATGATTGACCTGTCATGTTTGATCCTCTAGTCAGAGTTGGTCTCATTGGTATCGGTCACATTCATTCCCAGTTGCTGAAAAGAAATGACCAGTCCATAACTTGAAGTTCAAAACCAGAACTTGACTGGACTCGAGCATAAGCAGAGATCAGGGGTTTTAGGTTTCATGACTATTGTAGTAGTACGGCCTCTCTGGATACCTGTGTGTTTAATCCTGTATCTGCATATTATTCAGCCGGTAGTCTTGCTGAATAAGATTGCTGGCCTCTGCACTAGTTGTAAAAATGACTTTAATCCTGTATCTGCATATTATTGTAGTAGTACGGCCTCTCTGTGGAGACTTGTGCAGAGGCCATCAATCTTTCTCCATGTTACAACTAGCTTTAGGATGAAAAGACAACTTTAGCCCGTCATGTAAAAATGCAATCTGAGTTCTGTACAAAGTTACAAGAAAACGACGTTCAACCAACCAATCTTTCCCTATTATGTTGGCAAAACAGTCATTTTCTTTTTCAGTTTCTTCTTTTTGGGTGTTTGGGAATATACAATCTGGCTTTCTTTGATGATACGTTGAACATCTCTATCATCTTTTGGAATTTTTGATACCATTGCCTTGGCAGCTTCCAACTCCCCTGCAGCTAGTAGAACTTGATACATCCTGCCAAACCATAAACCATATCAGAGTTCATTTATGCGACAAGTATAATCTCTCTATCTCTTGCATAAAAAAGTATCTAATCAATGGCATTGTTTTGTAACTAATGCAACCTGTAAACCGAAACCTTTGCTAAACTTGGAACTCTTTATGTGCTAATGGGTAGCAAGTGTACGAGTGTCCTGTGTCTGAATTTACTATACACATCTTCTACTGTTCCTTTTATTTTGTTCTCCCTAAATCTTTAGTTATAGAGAAAAGAAACCACATCTGAATCTATATTTTCAGAAGGAATAATTAAGTGGCTTGCCTCAGAAAGCTTAGGACGTTGCAAGGTAATGCTGCAGATTGATACTCTTTCCACACCAATAAACCGTTCTCCATGTCCTTGGCATCAACACAAGCATGTAAAAGAAAATCTAGACATCTTCTTGAAGGAACAAACCCAAGCTCCTCTTTCAAAAATATTAGCAGATCCATCCCTAGGTTCACTTTGCTTGGCTCTGTCTCTGCGATTGCCCAAAACACCTGTTCCAAAACAGCAAATCACTGAGAGGGTCTAAAGTATTGAAGATTTATTGTACTAAAAAAGCAGGTAGCTAAGAGCTACAGACTTGAGCTTGATCGTTATTCTACTTAAATGTTCTTTCTAAGCACTTCATATTTCATTGGTAACCTAAAACTTGTTTCCTGGAATTCTTGGAAGGACGATCTCTACATCAAGAGATCCCATGATGTCCAAGAACATGGGATGAAAGTTGTACATACCTAAAGACATCTCAATGCTATCTTAGATATTAAATTGAATAAAGTTTGCAGAACCCCATAAGAGAAACAGAATCAAACCTCATCGAAATGATATTCCACAGGAAAATCTTTCTTCAACAACCGGACCTTGTTCTGCTTCAGCAAATCAAGAATATTGCTATACAACAAAAAGAGCAACCCAAGAATCACACATTCAATACTGGAATAAACAAGAAGTAATTCTATAGCATGGGTGATTTCCTGTACCTTGACTTTCTATTGCGGACAGCGAACAAGATCATTCTGAAGAAACCATCTATCCAACTATTGTCATCTTGCAGGTCATCAGCCAGTTGGATCAGCGTACTTAACTCTCCCTTTGAATCAGAGTATTCCTACAGAGAGAATCATTTCATCCTAATTATCAATCAGTCAATATGATTAAAGAAAACAAAAAAGTTTGATTGAACGTGTATACTTACTATAAGAGATATAATCGATTTTGGGTCTATATGGCATTCAGCTTTCTTCATTTCTCTATATATACTTAAGGCATCTGCCCATTTTCCATGTGATGCAAGAGCCGAAATAAGCACACTTTTTAGCTCATTTTGGTTTCTCACCGGAACATCTGGGTCTAGGAGCACCTGTGATCGGCAAAAACTTGGAGCTCTTACTCTAATTAGGTAAACATATTCCAGTTTGAGATCTTACAAAGAAATAAATACTAAGCAGTTACCTACCTGTTTTGCCTTCTCAAACTGCCCAGATGCTACATATGCATCTATCAGGGACATGTGAATTCGCTTAGTAGCTTGAACCCCTGCCTGCTTCATCTCCTCGTAGTACTTATAAAAGGAACAGACATATTTCTTACTCAGATATCAGAGACAGAGGGGGAGAGAGCAATAGACACTACATAGTGACATTTACATGACTCCAAGTAAAAAAGTTTGAATCGTACCTTAGTAATAGCATCCTCGTACTTACAGTTGTTTATCAGATAGCCAAAAGTTATGGAATCAGGTTTAACACCAGCTTCCTTCATTTGGTTGATGACCATCAACGCACTGCTCACATTTTTCTTCAAAAACATAACAAAGAAACATCAGCTGAGAATGCTTCATGAGATATTCAGAGCCGAAAATAAAATGGACAATCTATCAGGTAAGAACCTTCACTCATGTATGGAAGCTTAGGCTATTACCTCTCGAAAATATCCAGCCAATATACAGTTGAACATGCTAGAGTTTGGTTCCAAATTGAAGTTCTTCAAAATTCCAAGCATATTATATGCACCTTCAAACTGCACGTAAAACCAAAAGCGTTACAGTAAAAATAGTTGTTTATAGAAACAAATGAAGCAACAATTGTAGGAAACAGCACAGACATTTCCTTATCTTTAATATAGAATATGACGATATACTGAAGCTGAGTTAAGCGGAAAGGAAGTTACATCTTTGATTCTTGTGCACAAACGTATAATACTCCGAAAGTTCTCACAATTTGGTTTCACATTCTTTGTGCACATGATAGAACGGATTCTTCGCACCTGAAACAGTTGAAAATGAGGAAACTCCAGATTTCAAATCTGAGCAGATGAATGAGTAAGACGATGATGGTGATCTCTCATGATCAATCTATGTAAAGGCGTTTTAGCTGCTTTATGTGGTGTAAAGAGAGATGCTAAAGTAAGAGTGAACAATATATTTAAAAGGAATCTGAACACGTTTACTCAGTAGCTTGTTGTATATAGATTAAATCTAAATGAGAATGTGTACCAAATCAAATTCAAGAACTTCATCAATGGCATGTAACAATGACTGTAGGATATCTGCGGATATTATCAGACCAGCTTCACCCATGTTTTCAACTACATCAAGAGCAGTGAGCACCTAGAGCATAAAGGATATAATTATTAGAGAGCACCAGAAAATGAATATAAGATAAGCTCAAGAAATACCTCATTCGAGTCACAGCTATACTTAACAAGCTTCTCGTATGATGTAGATGAAGGCATAACATCGACATCTTCATGCATTTTGTTGAACTTTAAGATGGTATCCTCAACCTTTAATTATTAAAAAATCAGTGAAAAGATGGACAACTAGGAGGTATTCTGTTATCTTAGCACTTAAATCACTAAATTGCCAGTAATATTCATGAAAAGCCCTTACCATCTGGTTTGGGGTGCCAATACAATAGACAGAGATGAGATCTGAGACGTTCTTTAATCCTTCATCTGCGCATGGAAATGAAAAACATATTAAACATGCTTTATCAATGATTTTCTGGAGAAAAAGACATGTTATTGAATTTCTTGGTCTAAGTCAACTGCAACCTAACCATTTTCTTTTAGATCCCAAAGGAACTTCCTCGCGACAGAATCCAAAGAAAACCTCCCAAAGTATCCAAATATGTTTGCCAATAGGTCCGGCGAATGAACTGTTGTTATGTCTACTGTCTCTAAGAACCTTTGCAAATGGTCCTCTTGGTCTTTCTTGCATAGTGCAAGCAAATAATTTTCTGTTTTTATGGATTAAAAGGTTAAATTTTTCTAAGTACAAGAGAAGATTAAACACCAGAATTTTCAAAACAGATCATCATTTACCTTGTAAGACTGAAAAGCCTTCCCCACTATTAACATCAATTGTACTGCAAAGTTCCTCAATTTTCTCCCCATCGCCAAGTTGGATCCAAAGAAGCATTTCATAGTAACCAAGTCTCTCAACCGAAGCAGAACTCGCCTCATTAATCATATCCTTAAAGTTATGGAACTCTTCTACCATATCCATATTAATTAAATAATCAAGAATAGGACCATAAACTCTTTCTTCAATTGAGAATCCGCGATCTCTCATGGATTTCAAAAGCCTTAAAGCCTTCTCGATATGGTCAAGAGCATAATCTAGATCCTTGCTTCTCTCAGCGTGCTCTAAGTAAACTCCAATCATGGCATTGTATTCCGTTACACTCATCTCTTTAGCTACCCTATCGAAAACACCAAACATAGCTTTGGTACCTAATTTCTCAGCAGAGTCTCTAAATATCTTTGTGAAACGCCGTGACAGACCATTCTTCTTGTAAACACGTCTCTCCTTCCTTTCACGGGACAACTCTTTGGATTTTAACGAAATATCAGCAGAAATCTTAGTGGTAAAACTTGGTATCTTCAGTAGAGTCTTATCCGAAGAGCTTCTTTCCGCAGCAGTTACTGAAAGTGTGACTGAATCATGATTGAATGAGATCATTGATCCAAATAAAAAACGAGAATTCGTCCAAAATACAGAACTTTCTCATAAAGACAAAGTAAGTAACTCATACCATGTAACAAATTCGATACCCGATCCTGTAATGGCGTTTTCTCAAGATCTGCATCCAAATATTTAGAAGAATAGTGATACCATTTGCACAAAAGCCAAGAGAATTCTACACATTACCCAGATGAACAAAATCTCAAAATTTTCTCAAAAATGCATTCTCAATATCACAAAACTGAGGGGAAATAAAACAAGAATCCAATCTCAAAATCCAAATTACCTGAAGAAGAGTCCTTGGACCTGAGAAGCTCTTTGACAGCTTGAGAAGTTCCGGCGAGGTCTCTGTCTCTGACGGTGCCAGAAACAATTGAAGATTCGCAGGCGTTTTTAATCCGGGAGAAAAAGACTGAGCTTAATAAGCTTTTGTTAGCCTTTGAGACAACCATGTTCGCATATCAATGGAGATTGAGAAGAAGAAGCATAAGAGAATCTGGAAGAACTATAAACCTCGACAAAACCTCATTGGGTGTTTCTGTACAATTTTAAACTTAGGGTGTTAATGTAACTAATTATATAAACCAGGATCAATTTAATAAATTAACAAGAGTATTACGCATTAATAAATACACTTACACGCAACTTCGTCTTCTTCACGATCAATCACCGTATCCTATTCAATTCTCTACCTCTCTCCGTCTTTATCTTCAACGGTGGCCATGACAGCTCCAGGATCGATTGAGAAGTCAGATGAAGAGTGGCGTGCGGTTCTTTCTCCTGAACAGTTTCGGGTTCTTCGCCAGAAAGGCACTGAGTAAGCCTATCATCTGCGATTTACATATTTCAATTTTGCTTCAAAACTCTTACAAAATTCTGGAAATTTTTGGGAATATAGGGATAGTTTCTCTTCATCTCTTCGATTTTGTAATTTGTTTGTAAACATTGTGGGGGGGTTTATTTCATAATTCGCACAATTGTGATGTCTGAGTTAGAAAAGTCTTTTCTTTTTTGCACTTGTTGAACGTTTTCTTCTGATTACAAGTCAACTCCATGGTTGGTTTGATTCTTGTGAATTGTTCGAATTAGCTGCTTCAATGGCCCCTATCTTTATTACTCTTAAACGAGGTTGTGATAGTAGATATAGTCTGAGTGTTGTTTTTATGCATAATGCACTACAACCAGATCTCCACTTTAAAAATCTGATGTTCTGTTTAGTTAATTTTCTCTGTCACTATAGATTAGAGCCTTTCTGTCTGAGGATTGATTGCACTGTATGACCTAGGAAAATGTCTGCTTCTTCTTGAGGTTTTGGTCTTTTTGGTTTTTGAATATGAGATTGAATAATTTTACTGTTTGTGTTTTGTTGATTTCAGATATCCAGGCACAGGAGAATATATAGATTTGGACAAAGAAGGAATCTACAGATGTGTAGGATGCAAAGCTCCTCTTTATAAGTCCACCACAAAGTTCAACGCTGGATGTGGCTGGCCAGCATTCTTTGATGGAATCCCTGGTGCCATAACCCGAACGGTAAACTAAACTCTAAAATCACAACTATTTCAGTTTTATATTTTTTAGCCGTCGTTGTGACAACTGGAAATATTTTTAAAATATTTTTTTAATTTTTAATTTTATACTTTATAATAAAAAGTAATATGTAACTGTATATCAAGATAAAAAAACTTAAATAATAATTTTTAAAAAATTGTAATAATAAAACTTAACAAAAAATAAAATATGAGTTAAAATTTAAAATAATGTAAAATATAATATTTTAATTTTTACAAATGGCATCTAGTCTAGTGGCGGTAAATTCACTTAAGGCAGCGCATTTGCATAACCTGGGATGGAGTCCTTCTACCTACATTATGTAGGAATTTGGCTATTTGGCCGGCCAGTTGTGGCCCAATATAATCTGTCATTGACAAAAAAAAAAAAAAAAAAACTAAAAATATAAAACAAAATATAAAGAATAGTATAAAGTAAAAAATTAACAACAAAAATTTATATTATATATTAAATTTTTATAATTTTATTTATTTATTAGTTTATATATATGTAAATTACATATGGATATTTATACAAATTTGTTGGTAGCTACAAAATATTAATTTAGTTTGTATATTTATATATATATATATATTTTTTTAAAAGTTATTGGTGAAAAAAAAATCTAGAAAAAAAAATTTTAGTTGTTATGTTGTTTTTTTGGCAGTCGCTGGCGACTGGTCGCTACAATCAGTCGCTGAATTAGCGATTGCCAAAAGAACATGATTTGGTCGCTGTCCCTAGCGATTGCCAAAAGAACATAACCTTATTCATGAAACCAACAATGCAATATCTTTTGCTTATATTCTGCGTTTACATTGTTGTACAGCCTGACCCAGATGGTAGAAGAATAGAAATCAACTGTGCAGCATGTGGTGGACATCTTGGTCATGTTTTCAAAGGAGAAGGTTTTGCTACTCCAACCGATGAACGCCATTGCGTGAACAGTGTTTCCCTTAAGTTCACACCTGCTAATTCTTCCTCGTAAGTGATCTCTGTTGTTACCTTGTACTGTTCTTCTTTTCAGTTTTCATTGTATACATTAATCTTAAGGCAAACAAATTGTTTGATCTGCAACTAAATAAAACCTACCCTTATTATGTTTTGCCTCAACGGTTCTGATGTTTTTACACTTTTTATTGCACATGTTCTGTAAGTTTAAGTTGCCTCTATATCTTTGGTTTGGTTGGATCTAAAGACTCAGAAGCTGAAGTTCTAGTACTTTTTCTTTTTGGTCTAAATGTTAATAAGAAGTTCTAGTACTTGTATTTAAGCTTCAGAAAACCTGAAATCTTTGAACTGATCGAGACAAAGTCATTACATTCAGATGTATGTCTGAATCAGGATGTCTTTTATCTACACTCCCAAATCCAAAGCCTGAAAGTTATATTTCGAGCACGAAATCTTCATTTTCTATATATTAAACCGGATTTTAGGAACCGAACCGAGACGGGATGTTGGGATTATTCAGCAGAGATATCACGTGCATGATTTAGTAACTTAATCCTCCAATACCAGTCTAGAGATTCACAATGATTTATGGAGTATATAAACAAAATAATGAATGTAGACACAAAACTAGGAACCATACATTACCAACAAACACGATAAGTTACATTGCAGTAGTTCAAGATCCAGATAATCAGATAAGCTTCAAGAGTGGTCATGGCTGGTCCTGCATTGTTGGTCCAAAAACCAGAGGACGAGTGGCGTGCGATTCTTTCTCCTGAACAGTTTAGGATACTTGGTCAAAAAGGCACAGAGAATGTTTGCTTTTGCTCAGGCGTTTTGTTCCTTTACAATATGAATCTGAATCTAGTACATAAGAAACTCTGAGAAATAATACCAATGGTGTAGTGTGTGCTCCTAGTTCGATCTCTGGTAGAAATGGTGAATCTATCTGATATTAGCAACGGCTAGTCCCAGACCTAAGGAGGAGGTAAGGACAGAAATGCCGTATGGGCTAGTGTTTTAAGCATAGAGGTTAATTGTGTTGTACTCTTACTTTGAGTACATGTAGAAAAGATGTTGAATCTGGTATTACTGATCCCGTGATTTGGGAGGGAACTAAGGCTAAAGGCTCGAATCTTTTCCTGACTAACCAAAAGAATGTGACAATGATAATCTCAAATTATGTTTTGAATGATATTACAGAAAGGCAGGAACAAGAGAATATGAAGTTCTTTGAAGAAGGTAGTTTCAGTTGTGTCGGATGTGAAAACAAATCAACCACCAAGTTTGACTCTGGATGTGGTTGACCAGCTTTCTTTGAGATGCCGGCGTACGACGACCGCTTCTTGTTCTCGCCCAGCCGCTTCTTTTGATTTGATTATTATTTGAAATCCTAGACTAAAGAAGAAGCTCCAGAATTCGCGCAGGGCAAAATCTGCAGCAGGAGAAGAAAGAGGGTCCAGGTTGTGCAGCATGTGGTGGACATTTTAGGTCATGTTTTCAAAGGAGAAGATTACGATACTCCAACTGATGAACGTCATTGTGTTAATAGTGTTTCGATCAAAATCAACTCTGCAAAACCTTCCTCTGCTATCTGATAAACCATATTCCAACTACGCAAAACATTATTTAGGAGAGACTAAGTTTTACCCGACTGTACATGAGTCTCAATAGCTCCAAAAAGAGGGAATTGGTATTATACCAATCACAAAATCCCTTTCTATGGATCTTATTATTAAAACCCCTTATATTCCAACAAAAAGCTTCGATATACATAGATTATTGTTTTGTTTTGGAGCCCGGCCCGATTGCAGGATTTTGATCTTTACTACTCCTCATATTTTTCACTCAATTAAATAAATGAGTTATTAAATTGGGAGGTGGTTGTTTACGTAATTGTCCAGACTTTTGATTCTAATTATGTGACTCAACCAGTTTATTGGGCCCCAAACTCATTACCAATTTGAAAATGGGTTAAAATTCATTAAATTGTTTCGGTTAAAAATAACCTTAACCCAACCATACCAAAATCCTTTGACGAATCTCTAATCTCTCTTCGATTTTGATTCTCTCTCAATTTCATCCCGAGACGATTTTGATTCTCTCTCGATTCCTCTCGAAAGTCAATCAAGAAGCATATTCACGGGGTAGTTGCTACAATATCACTTGCATTGTTGTTCGATTTGAAGTTTCATGAACAAGAACCAAAGTCATATGGTTATTCTGCTATGAATGTATCATCTTTAGCACATGTCTTTTCTTTCCATGTTCTGGTTTTACAAGCTCATAGCATTATTACAATCACTTCGATCTATATGTAGTTTCAGCTACAATGTGATCTAAACTCTGACGAAATGATATTCATTGCCAAAAAAACTGTTGAAACACAAAGTTACTTCTAATAAATCTTCATGATATTTATTACTACTAGAGGATCTACTTATGTTTCCGCTTCTTTGGTCTCAAAATCTTCAATCTCTCCCTCTTCTTCCACACTAGAATCTTCTTTCTTTTTATTCTTCTTGGTTTCCAGGAATTCCAGCAGACATTAGAGTGCGATATCAGCGCTCTTACTAGCCATGAGCTTTTGTGTGACTTCAGCTGGAGTTGCATTCACCTCAAGGACAAGTTCTCAATGGGATCAAAGAGGACGTGATCTCAGAGGGGAAAGTTCAAAAATTTTGGTGAATTTAATCGAAAGTATTTGAATATTTGAAATTTTAGACAATGAGTTATACCAGTTAAGTAATTGGGGAAAATTACACATAGTTATACTTTTGCTATTTTAGGAAACTTTTTAGTTAATCATATCTTTAATTACTCCTAATTAGTTGAACCGGCACAACTATTGTAGTAATAGTACTAATAATATGGATACAAACCCTAAGTTTAAAATAAAAACTTATATAACCAATATCACATGTATTGGGTTTCATATTATAGGAAGTAGTCCCAAAATGAAGACATTCTCTCATGATATCATCCTCTTATACCTCAAATCTAGATTAGTAAACACAAAATGACATTTGTGTTTGTATTAATTACTATATAATCATGTAACTACCTAATTCAAGTTTAATGTTGTGCGATCAAGCCCAAAATGAAATCATAGACACTAATTACCTTAAATTTATGCAAACCGACATCGATAATTTATCAATAGCTTACGCGTATATGCACCAAATTACAAGAACTATGAATGGAGTAAGTAATCATGTACACAAACAACTATAAGACAAATCAAATTAGAACTGGCAAATTTTATCCCTAAACCAAATGAAAATAACCAAAATTAGTTTTAACCAAACTAATTTTTTTCCAAAATTAAATTAGTTTTATCCAAATTGTGTTGTGTAATCAATAGTTATAACATCCTTGTTGTTTATTAAATGATAACATGAATGAAAACAAGAGTAGTACATGCGAATTTAATGAACATAATTGATGTTGGTTTGATTTTTGTCTTAACCAAAATTTTTTGATTTATAATAAACTAAATGCCTCCAATTCAAACCTTTTTTTTAGAAAGAAGTTTTCATTTGTGGGCCCAAATTCATTTAAAAAAAATAGAGAAGTACGAGGAGTAGTTATGTTTCAAGAGGAGTATGATGATTTTTGGTCTTTCATTAAGAGTACTTGTGATTTTCATCCCAGTGGTCGTAGTTTGACTTTAAATCTGAACCATAGTGAAAAAGTTATCGTAAGATGAGAAGTCAAAGACTCACGGGAAGGAGAGCAATCTCTGCTCGTTGGAGCCAATTCTTTTGAAGAGTTTAAATCTGGTGGAACATTTTGTTGCTGATATCAATTTGCTTATTTGTATTTTATATCACTACTTATTTCATTTTTATGTGTTTAATCATTAATATGTTGTTTTACGTTTTAGTAATATTATGTTAATATTTAAAATTAAATAATAAAAATTTATGATTACTATGCAAATTTGGCTAAATTTGAGATCACTGCTTTTGATATATTAGGAAACAATTATACGAGATGAGAAATTGCAGCAAAAATGCACCTAGAAGAAGAAAACTCTTTGATACCATCGATAAATCGAAAACTACTTCAAAAAATAAAAAACTAATGCTATGATATTTTTGGTCTACCATATCCACATGGTTTAAAAAGATGAATATAAAACAAAAGAAGATCATGTAGATCTTTGGCAGTCACTCAAAAATAGGTTTAATCACCAAAAATCACTAAAAGCTAAACATGGTGGTTGAAACCCTCCGATTTCACAATTATAAAAAGTGTAAGTGAATATAATTCCTTTCTGTTTTGGAATCACTTCCAGGATAATGTTATCTGGAGAGAGAATAAATGATTATGATATGATCGAAAAAAACTCAATAAATATTTTCATCCTGAAAATGTAATCCTGCAACAACAATATCGGGCTAAGGGATATACGAATTATTCAGAATTATGCAAATTCTTCTTGTAGCAGAAAAAAATAATGAACTTGTAACCCTAAACCATCAGTCTCGTCATACAAGATCAACATCATTCCCAGGAAGTGAATGTTACATCTTCAAATAATAATAATTATGGATGTGGGCGGCGGTCGAGGTAATTACCGTGGTCGTAGACGAGAAGGATGTGGACGTGGACAAGGAAGAAAATCTCGTCCTAATGATTTCAACAATGAAAGGGAATAATAAATGTCAAAAAGGAAAGAAAGTTAGAAAAGACAACATAAGAAAAATTATAACATGTGGTATGAAAGAGTACTGGTCGCCGTACGCCAAAGTATTGGTGTGGCATGATGTTGTGATTTCTGAATGTGATCTTTTGTTGTTGGTCAATGGACAAAAAGTAATAACAAAAATAATTAATTAGAATCATTAATATATATATGTTGAGATAAATTTATATGGTTGATCTTCGGCCATAATTGACAAACTAGTTTTTGGTTTTTAATTTTTGTTTTTTCAAAAACATAAATAGTAATTTTTTATAATTTTTGGTTTTCTTCATAATTTATTTTAAAGATAAAATCATGCAAACTTAAATATATTTACAATACTTTAAAGTTCTTCTTTTATTTAAATTATATAAATTTTGTTAATTTAATAAATTTAACCTTTTAAGAATTATAGTATATTGTTGAATACTTGAATCTTTAATAGGAACTATACCATCAGAAAGTTAAAATTTCAATCATTGATGCTTTTAATTTTAACTTTAATATCATTTTATGTTAGGCCTCCTATAACAAAAATCTTTATATCTATCAGTGTTTCCTATGATATATTATATGTGATTTTATATTTTCTCATAAATATCGAGTTTGTAAATATCTCATTTAGTATGAATTCAGAATACAATTGGTATATATCAACAATTTAAAATATTCATAATATATTTTAAATATTTCAATAACAGAAACATGAAAAATTACATTTTCTCCGTTTTGTTATTTATATAAACCAATATTAATAAATAGATACGCATCAAAACTAAAAAACCTTCGAATTTATAAGAATTACTTCTAATATGTCATTGCAAATTTTCAATAACAAAAGGTAAAATAAAAATTCTACTAATGAATAAATTTCCAATAAATTTATTAATAACTTCATGGTTGATCTCAAAATCTTTTGGATCAAAACTAATTACAGGATATTGTCTGCTCAAGTATCAAAAAATATTAAATTTTAATATAATCCTTCAGATATACCTAGAAAAGATTTTAATATCTATATATAATATATTATTCTTCTTATTATTTAAATTTTATATAATAAATCAAATTAATTCCATTGTATAAAACATATGAATAAGTTAATATTTTATATGCTATGATTCAAGCTTTAAAAAGCATATATTACTAAATACATTATTAAAATATGTGTCCTGAAGTTGTACTGAGGCCCAATTGATGACTGTTCGGGCCCATGAATTAATCTACTTGGAAAAAAGACACGTGCAGATTACATTAATCCTTTACTTAACCGGATCCGGTTACCGGTTTAGATTTCAGCAACAAGAGAACCAAGGGATGTCTTCTTCCCACAATCTGAATATGGAATCCGTCTGTGTGGCTTGTAAGGCTTGAATATCAGTGAAGTCTTTCAGATGTATATCCACAAAAATAAAATAATTATAATAAGATTAAATTAAAAGAATCTTTATCTCTATCTACACTTGAAATTTTCTCTCTCTTTCTGTCTCCCTACACATGCATGTAATATATTTATATAGAACCATATATATCTGGAGAAATACACGAGGTGTTTTTCGTCTCTGACGTGGTCTATTGTCTTCCTCAGCTTTGGTCAATTTCTTCTACGGATTGTTGTTCTGTAATGTTATCTAATGGGAAAAAAATAAGTTGAAAGTTTGAGTCTTTAGGGTTTATGGGTGACAAAAGCAGATGCCATTAGGCTTTAATTTTGTGGAATTCATCTTAAAATGGCAATCAGTACTATGTTAGGGGTCCATCTCTTGTTGCCCCCCTCTACCAAGGTATTTCCTGCTTTCCTCTTGATTTTCTTCCTCTTAGTAGGATTTCTTGTATTGTCCAGAATTGAAATTCGTGTATTTTCCTGAAATGTGAGTTCTTCTTGTGTGAAAACCATAGTTGAAGTATACATACTTATGTTTATATGAAATGTCTGCAAAGGCTTATATTGATGACAGTGATTCCTATTATGGAAGCTTGGTTCTGAACTTCTGATTTAGGGTGTTAATTGGATTGCAGGGGTATGAGATAGTTAAACAACACAGGTGGTAGATTGAAGCACTGTGTTTTCACGGTGAAAGCGTGTGTGCCTGTGTATTCAGAAGGCGTAAATTATGGGATCAAGTTGCATTCTTTTGGGGCTAGAGATTTATTGAAAAGAAAGAGTTTTTCTGGGTACTTCTGGAAGATTTTATTTCCAAGGTAGATGGCCTGAATTCTCTAGAAATAGTGTGCAGACTTATGCAGGATTAGATGTAGCAAGTGCAGTTGATGTAATCAATGATCTCGGATTCGATACTTTGACCTTCTTGATGGTCACTGTTATTATTGTCCCTGCATTCAGAGTCCTCAAAGCCAGTCCGGTATAACAAAATGTTACATGGCTTGGTTTATATTCTTGGTTATACAGAACTTCGCGTATAAAGTTTATATTTTTGATGGTTTCCCAGATCCTTGGTTTCTTCTTTGCTGGTGTTGTACTCAATCAATTTGGGATTGATTAGAAATCTTACAGATGTTAAAGTACTTTCGGAGTGGGGGATTCTTTTCCTGGTGAGCATCTAATTTGTATTGTTAATAGAAAACTCTATGCATTGAAGAAAGGATAATGACTGGGATTGTCCTGATTATCTTTGGCAGCTTTTTGAGATGGGTCTAGAGCTTTCACTTGCTCGTCTGAAAGCTCTTGCAAAATTTGCTTTTGGAATGGGGCTAACCTCAGGTTTGGTCCTAAAACAATTTTTTAGTTTGTCTTAAACAGCTTATCTTCCTTCCTGTATCTTCAATTATGTCCACATTAATATCTCAATAGTCAAGAATCTTTATGATTGCGAGATGATTGTCTACAATGATTCACACATTTACTGTATACTGTTACCTTACATTCTTCTGTTTTTATTGTGATCTGTTTCCACTGTTTTGAAGGTTTTGTTATGCACACTTGCATTCACTGCTTTTGAACTCCCCCCAAATGGAGCTATTGGAACAAGAATTCTCGAATTTCTCTTCATTCAAGGCCTGACTTGGTATGGCTATTCACCTCATGGTGTTCTTAAGATTCTCTTGTTATTCCTTTGTAGATCAAATTTAGCAGACGCCTCTTTTCCCAATGTGTTTATGGTCTTATAACTGTCAATTTAGGATTCTTTTGTGCTTAGGCGTTTGGAGCTATATCCTAATATGATCAACACTTTCTGTGAAACTCTAGGTCAACATTAGAAGCATTGATGAGGCCGTTGTCATCCGGCGCTGCTCTCTCATTGTCATCTTCAGCTTTTTGTTCTACAGGTATTCGTACAATTGCAATAAAGTCACATTTCTACAATTGTACGGAAAAAAGGCAAATTGAATCAAGAATTACGTTGGCTTCTTTCTTTTTTATTTTTCCGATTTTTTTTTTTTGACAATTTTGAAGTGTGTAGCTTCTTGCAGAGAAAGGTGAGCTCCCTACAAGATTTGGCTCAGCGACCTTGGGAATTCTTCTTCTACAGGTTCAGCTTGTCCTGTATATGTGTATCTTCTATTTATGACTTTCTACCGGATAAATAAGTTATGAAAATATGGATTTGGTGAATCCTATTGTGGAAATTCACCCAAGATGTACAAAAGTGTTGTGCAAACTTGTGAAGCAGAAAAACTTATACGCTTACTACTTCTTGCATTGTTTGCAGGATATAGCTGTTGTACCGTTACTAGTCATTCTTCCGGTGTTGGAAAGCCAGGTAACTTGGCTATTGTCTTCTTGAGCTTTTGTGGACTAATTATTACATAAAATATAAAAGCTGCATTTAAATTTTATTAGTATCGTTTAGACCTTTGCAATGAATATTGATTATCTGTAATTTTGCAAGAATATTGGTGGGGAAAGTATATGGCCAATGCTTGCAAAGGAAAGTGCAAAGGCTCTTGGTGGGCTGGGAATTCTCTCTCTTGGAGGAAAATTCTTTCTCCGTAGAGTTTTCGAGGTAAATTATTTTGTGTCCTTATAACTTGACAGAACCCCTTTTCTTCAATTCCCCATTTAGTAAGTGAATACAGGAAATTTTTTTATTTTGTGCAGTTCTTAACACTAAGCCCAACTATATTCAGGTTGTTGCAGAAACTAGAAGCTCGGAGGGCTTTTGTTGCCCTTTGCCTTCTCACGGTTGCTGGGACTTCACTTCTGACACAAAAGCTTGGTTTCAGTGATACGGTGTGGTTTAATTTTGTATTCAAAATACCAATGCCATTTAATGTTTTTACTTTAGTGCTGTGACCCCAATTTTACTATGAAGCTTGGAGCTTTTCTTGCGGGAGCACTTCTAGCGGAAACAAATTTCCGGACACAAATTGAGGCTGATATTAGGCCATTTAGAGGTTTACTTCTTGGTTTGTTCTTTGTAACCACAGGAACTTCCATTGACATGGAGGTAAAGTGTTATCTTGCATTGCCTAAACATTCAATTGTGTCTGCTGAAACCTATGTAGCATTTCATGCTCATGTGGTTAAAAAACTTTTTCTTAGGTTTTGTTTCGGGAATGGCCTAATGTCCTCTCGCTCTTGGGTGGTCTGATTGTAATCAAGACACTGATTATAACTGCACTTGGTCCTCGAGTTGGCCTAACATTACAAGAGAGCGTAAGAATTGGTTTTCTTCTTTCCCAGGGAGGGGAATTCGCATTTGTTGTGTTTTCTCTAGCCAACAGGTTGTCTCCAACTGCCAATATAGTTGCTTAACAGATCACCAAAACATTCATAGATCAACATTTTTCGGACTAATTAGGTGGTTGTGGTTGTTTCAATCATATGTTCAGGCTAGGAGTGCTTCCAAATGAGCTTAACAAGCTGCTCATTATCGTAGTTGTTTTTGTCTATGGCGTTAACACCTACACTTAACAGCCTTGGAAGAAAAGCTGCTGATTTTCTTGATAAGAAACTTGATCCCGGAGAGGTAACTTTTAAAGTTCTACTGCTAGATGAAATATAAGATTTTCATTCATCATGAATCTGTCGACAATTCTGCAGAGAATAGCAGAAGATGTGAACTTTGATGTTAGTGAATCAATCGTCATCATTGGATTCGGACAAATGGGTCAGGTAAAATTCATCTCTTTTTCTTTGTTGTGAAGTTGTGCAATAAACATTTTCTTATCAAGTCAGATATGATTTTGCAGGTGCTGGCTAATTTTTTGTCAACACCATTGGTCTCAGATAGTGATCTTGTCGGATGGCCTTATATTGGTTTTGACCTGAATCCTGCTGTCGTAAAGGTCTGAAACGGATAACAACAAATTTTGTTTGTTACTGATTGAGCAAATTGTTGGCATTTCAATATAAACTGTTTCTTTTTTTATATTTTGTGTTTTCAAGGAATCAAGGAAGCTCGGTTTTCCGATATTGTATGGCGACGGATCTCGGCCATCAGTTTTGATATCTGCAGGTGTTTCATCTCCTAAAGCTATCATGATAATGTATAAAGGCAAGAAGAGAACCACCGAGGCTGTTGAAAGACTACGCCTTGCTTTCCCGGGGGTTGTTTTTCTCTTCCTTTATCATTTAAAAACACCTCAAAATCATTCAATCCTTCTGCTATTCTGCAGTTTTCCATTCAGAACTTAAATCTTCATCTTATGAAACATCAAGTTAAGTGGCAACAATTTTAGCTATGGACTTAGGCTCTCTGGTTGCTTTTATTGTGTTACCAGAGTCCGATTTATGCAAGAGCTCAAGATATGCAACATCTTCTTGAACTTAAGAAAGCAGGAGCTACAGATGGAATTCTGGAAAATGCAGAGGTGATACATTTCTCAAAATGGTTATTCTCTTTCTTGATGACTTTAGATTTCTGTCTGAACAAGTTTCTGTTTGATTTGGTTTTGTTTGACAACACACAGACAAGTTTACAGCTAGGTTCAAAGCTATTGACAGGGTTTGGAGTAATGTCCGATGACGTTAGCTTTCTGAGTAAAGTTTTCAGAGATTCAATGGAGATTCAAGCTCAAGAGGAAATCACTGCTACTGAAAGTAATGTAGGTCTGAAGCCAATGCAAATGAAAGCTTCTGATATAGACGCAGGTTTGAAGCCAATGCAAATGAAAGCTTCTGATATAAACGCAGACTCTACACAAGTCCAGCTCATGAAGCCAATGCAAATGAAAGCTTCTGATTCAAACGCAGATTCTGCAGAAATTCTTCAAGAAACAGATGGTTTAAGTCAGCCTGAGATTGATTCTTCTGTGAATACAGATAATGGATTTGTTGGTAAAGCCGATAAAGCTCAAGAGTAAATGCTCAGAGGTCTGACATTTTTCCAAAAAGAATTTGTATAATTTTTTTGTGATTATTGTCTATAATCTTTTTTCGATGTTACCAAAAATCAAATTTTTGCTTATCACATTGCTCATTACTCATAATTGTGGTGACGTCAATAGTGTTTTCTGATTGGGTGGTATTAACCACGCGCTTGTACTCTTGTAAGAACTTAAGTACACACGTGTCAATTTTTGTCTATACGAAAAAAGACAAATTTCGATTTCGTTTGTTTCAGAGTTCTTCTCTCATTTTCTGTAAAGGTGAAATTTTGAAATCTGAAACGTTATTGCAAACCTTTAGAAGCTCTCATAGATTCTGTTCTGGTTCTAGGATTATTGGGAAGAATCTTCGATTTGAATTTGGCTGCGTTGATTGATCGGATCGATTGCTAAAGCTATAGAAAATAATGGCTCAGGCTGTAGAAGAATGGTACAAACAGATGCCGATTATCACTCGCTCCTATCTCACGGCGGCTGTTGTTACCACCGTCGGATGTTCGCTCGATGTATGTGCTAATTCACCCACCTTTGAATTTCTTAGGGTTTTCTTTTGATTTCTCTCTGTTCAGAGAAGGTTCTTTGTTTATACTGACCTGAATTAGGGTTCATAACTAGATGATTGTTTTTGGGTGATTACAAACTTCTGATTGTTTTGGCTTTGTAATGTTGCAGATTATATCTCCATATAACCTCTATTTGAATCCCACACTTGTTGTGAAGCAATACCAATATTGGCGTCTCGTTACAAATTTCTTATATTTTCGAAAGATGGGTAATTTCTCAAACTTAAAATTTTGTACTATAACAAGCTCTGCTTATGCTTGTTTCGAAATGAGTTTTAGTGCTTCTATATTATTCTAGATTAATTTCTTGTTCAACTACTTTCTTTGTAGGCATTTGATGTACACAAAACACAACTGCCAAGTGGTAATCCTTAGTTTATGAAAGTTCTTAGATAGAGAACTAGATATGTTAAGAAGCTTTAGAGTGTTTACTGGTCGCTGTTTTTGTTTTTGTCACATTTCTAGCTCTAGGCTGCTTTACAAGGTTTTAATTGATGCTTGTTAATGGCGTTTTGACTGATTGAATACGTATTCAGTTATCTTATACTTATACTTACTGTCAAAAATGAATTAATCTTTTGGGTTTCTATTGCAGATTTGGACTTCATGTTCCATATGTTTTTTTTAGCTCGATACTGCAAACTCCTCGAAGAAAACTCATTCAGGGGAAAAACTGCTGATTTCCTATACATGCTCTTATTTGGTGCCACTGTTCTAACTGGTATTGTTCTTCTTGGCGGAATGATACCTTACTTTTCTGCATCATTTGCCAAAATCATCTTCCTGAGCAACTCATTAACTTTCATGATGGTTGGTAACTTCTGTCACACCTTGTTCCCTACACATCTAAGTCTTTTCGAAATCAGCTAACAGTCTCTTCTTTTTGACAGGTCTATGTATGGAGCAAACAAAATCCTTATATTCACATGAGTTTCCTTGGTCTGTTTACCTTCACAGCAGCTTACCTCCCATGGGTGAGTTTAAACTTTCGCTTCCTCTATTTTGCTGTAACTTCGACGGGAACAAAGAAATAACATCTGTAAAATCCATTGTTGCAGGTGCTTCTTGGGTTCTCTATCCTTGTTGGTGCCAGTGCTTGGGTGGATCTTCTGGTATATACTTACTTATCCCATAGTTTCTCTCCACACAATCTGTTTTATCTGTGTCCTTCACATAATCTTGACTGTATCCGAAACATTACAGGGTATGATAGCAGGTCACGCTTACTACTTTATGGCTGAGGTTTATCCGCGGATGACTAATCGTCGTCCTTTAAAGACACCATCATTCCTCAAAGCTCTATTTGCAGATGAACCAGTTGTGGTTGCACGGCCAGAAAACGTGAGGTTTGCTGCTGCGCCTTTCGATGAAATCCACCAAGACTGATTTCTCGTTGTGCACTTTCCAAAACCTGAAACCGGGTCAGTTAGGCATGCTGGTCAGGACATAAAATGGCAGATAGTACACAAAGTTTATTGACTCTGACAAGCTAGTTGTGACTCGCACACCCTAGTTTCAAGTAATTGGGTGTCTTTGGTTCTTTCATCTCTATTTCATTGTGTATACGTATTTGCTTTGCTCTTATTGCTTATGGATTTGGACATAGATTGTACACACAACCTTCAGCAATGTTGTTTTAAGAAGAAAGGATGTTCTTAATGCAACATCGTTCACTATTACCAGTAGAAATGATTCTCTTCAGCTCTGGTTCTATCTCTCCGAAAATTTGCAGCAACAACATTCATTACAATAGCACAAAAAGAGAACACATCTAGCTTTGCTAATTTCTCACTACACCAGAAGTTTGGAAGAAAAAAAACGTCTAGCCTCGTATAGTTTTTGCTTTTTGTACAGGAAAGAGCCAAGACATGTACTTCAATAGCTCACAGGCTTCTTGTTAGCCACTACTTTCTTTCTCTATAAGTTAAGCAGCCGAAACAGTGCGAACTGCAACTTCAGTTGTGGCTGGAGTGTGAAGTGTATAAGTGTCTCAAATTATGATCTTTTAATCATAGAGATATGTCTCTTCTTCCAGTATTGTACTCCATAAGCTGCAGTTGAAGCCACAGTCGTCGAAGCAACTAACCAGCTGAGTACAAAACAAATGACAAAAATAACAAATCAACTCAACACCGTCCTTATGTTTTGATAGCTTAAAAGTATTGGGTAACTCAAAAAAGAAACCTATTACCTTAGATAAGTGATCCATGTTTGGGTATCTAGATTCCCAAATTCAGGTTGGAGGAGTGCACCAGCGACTAGAGCCAACTGGAAAACCGTATTTACCTGTCCATAACCATGTTCCATTAACAAATCCGTTAGCATACCAAAAGACGTTAAATACTTAACTTGGCCATTCTATTCGAGACAAGATTTGAGCCGTCATACCTTGCTTATGAATAATGGTTCAACTTTCTGAGGGTTTGAACCGTCAAGGTTGAAGAAATCACTCCAACTTTTCCACTGAAATGAAACAAAGCCAAAATGATATTTATTAATATTCTTCGCTATAAATCAAGGGTGAAAGCTGTTGAGAAACAAGACTATAAGAGATTAGCTGAGACGTGTAGTTCAAGTTAAAGATCTTTACCTTCCAGTCAAAATGTAGTGCCCTCAAGTAAACTGCACCCCCGACAAGTGCAACATCCCGGAACACCACAATTCCAACCAGGCTAGCTATTTAAAACATAAAAGTTGCATGCGTCCACCAAAATTGAGTTTAGCATTAGATTAAGAAAATGAAAAGGCAGTGTTGCACTCACTTTAGGACTACACTAACTATCTAATCAAACACATCCAAGTCTAGCAACTTCTTAGTTAATGTAGTCCGGTGTCCCCTGATATAGCACATAGAAAAAAAAAGCCACAGGAGTTTTGTTCAAGGAGATTGAAGAACTAACATTATTGACACTATATTCAGAGTTTGCCTTGATTTGGTACTGCTCTCGCGGCCCGCACCAAAACAGTGCTTTTCAAATGAACGATTTGAAGACCTATTGATTCTAACCACTGAATGCAGAGTTGATCGTTAACAACACTGATGCATTTTCCCAAGTTAAAGATCATTCTATGCGAGTGTAAATCAAACAATTCTTTTATAAGAGGAATTCCCTGCCTTCAAATTTGTGAACTTCAGTTATTTCAAAATTCAAAATTGTAACAAATATCTTGTTATCTACCAGGAGCAGAAGAAATCGAAGAATACTCACGATGTAAGAGATCCTTCTGTACCATTGCAATTGCGACACATCCAATGAGAACCTGAAATGAAAAACGAGTATAATCAAGAAAACTGATGTGAAATGAAATCCTTAAACCCTAAGCACAATGATAGATAATCCACAATGAGCCAAACAGAGCAAAAGAATTTTACCTTGTCTGCAAGAGGATCAAGGTAGGAGCCAACCACAGAATCAATCTTCATCCTCCTAGCCATGTAACCATCTAACTACAAAAACAAGTGTCTAGAGAAGTAAGCTTTAAAAACAATCTTCTTCTTCTGAGTTCAAGTAACAAATAAGATGAATACCCAATCACTAGCTCCAGAAACAGCCAACCCTAGGAAGGCAGAAGTATACATTTCACCAGAAATCATCCTACAACAAAGGCACAATCAACTTTCAGATTCTTCACTCTCAAATACATTTATCCCTGAGAAAGAGATTGTTTTTACACTCACCACCAAAGAACAGGACCAGATACTAATCTTGCCATTGATATCAAATTCGGTACATTAACAAAACTCTTGAATATCTCATCATTTTCTTCCTTCGAATCGTTGCGATCCACCGTCACCACGTTTTGTTCTGCCAACTGAAACTCTAACTGTCTCGGAAACTTCGTTATGCTTTTAATTCGATCCAATCTAATATTCAAAGCTTCGACCTTTCTAAAAACGGCTCCTTTTCCTCGCCAATGCAAAGGTGTAGCTGACTGGAGCAGTTTCCAAGGAGGAGAAGAGAGGAATAAAGGTCCATGAAGAGAAATAAACCATTTTGAAAGTGGAGACAAACGGTGTGAGAAATGTGGGAACAACGGCGATAACGACGGTGAGATCGGAGAAACAGTGCTACCGGAAGCTGCAACGGTGAAGAATGGTCTTGTATTTCGGTGATTGACTTCAACAAGCTTCCTCAAAGACCTGTAAATCGCCATCGATCAACAAAGCATCGTCTTCTTCATTTATTAATATGTTGATTAAATTTTTTCCCCTTTTGTTAATTAAGAATTTGAATTTGTTTGGTTTCTTCAGCTCACCGGGAAGGAGGAAGATGAATCAGTCGGCGACTAGGTTTTCACACCTTGAGGATTTTGGCTTGTGCCACGTGTAAGCTTAATTGTACACCTGGCAATTACCGAACCGGGATATGAACCGGTATAAGAAGCCGGAACTGTTATTGGTTTACTCATTTTTTTCGGCTAATTGTTATTACAATTCAATTCCGGTTTAAAGTCCTGAATCAATATAAATTCCTGGTCTGAAAGTTTTACAATAGAAATTCCGAGACGAATGATGTTCAACCAATGAACCAAAACACATATTGTCGGGTTTTGGTATAAACCAACTAAAACCGGTATGAGCTGCTTGAATATTAAACAAACTCTGGTGAGGCTGAATCAAAAATCAACCTGAGTTGTTGCTTAACTTCATCTTCTGCAAATGTTGCGTCTATGGCGGTTCTAGCCAATGCAAAGGTTTCTCTTTTACCAAGACCTTGATAAGAAAAAACGTACAATTAGCTTCTTGGAAAATGTAGTTTCTTTGTGAAACTAAGAATAGACAAGACTAAATCACTAGAATCAAGAATATAAAAAAAAAAACAGAAAAGCTCTGTAATTGTTGGTTTTGAGCTCAGGTTCTGAAACTCACCATAGGAGCTAACAGCGAGAGCGTACTCATTGGAGAGGGTAGTGGAGAATACTCCGAAATCATCAGTGAATAGAATTAATGGGTGCTTAGCTTTGTAAAGATGACCTTTTAATATCAGACTTAGATCATGTCAAGATCCAATTGCTTTCATTTTGGAAACAAATGAAGAAGAAGAATGTGAAAAAGAAGAAGGGCAAAGGCAAAATCTAACCGAAATGATGTATATCGATTGAAGATATCGAATTGGTTATAATGTTGGATGTTAAACATATTTCAACCTGCAAAGAAAGAAGAATGTTGAACAGTTAAGAGACTAGATCATACGGGGGTGAAACAAAGAATGAATACAATTCTATTACCGGGATGCGAAAAGATTTCAGCTTTGTCCAATCATCATCTTTGAAGAAACAGGCATGTCCAACTCGATGCGGCTTAAAATCAAGCATGGCTTGTATTTCTTTTGGATTGGGGACCTACAAAGCACTAGATATAGGAAGTAGTAGACAGAACTAGTAATACAAAACACTTGGCAATTGGTTAGTGGATTTTCAAGAGTTAATACCTCTCCACAGTGAAGAGTGATGTGAAGGTCATTGTCTTTAGCGAATTGTAAAGCAGGCACGTAAGTGCTCCTACAAGGACATAGAAACAAATTCGAAAGCAGACTAACATAGAGCATAACCAGAATAACAAACTTTTCATAAAAAAATCACCATTCTCCAATAAGAGGATTCCCTGAAAGATCGATTCCAACTACCCCGACATCTCTCATTTCCAATGCGAGCTTGACCTTTAGATAAGAAAAAACATGATATTTGATTCGTATTCGACATTTTCGAGTAGCTTTGCTTGTTTAACAACTCTTACAGTTTCCATTGCGGACTCGGTTGTTTCTCTACGGTCAATGCTAAGAAGAAGTCTGACATAAATCTTCTTCCTTTGAATTCCATCACAAGCAATAACATTGTGCAGTTTTTGAGAGTTAGAAGCCCCAACAAACTCAATATCTACTTCATTGATAGATCTCAGACCTTTAATTACAGCTTCCATGTAAGAACGTTTACTCATACCTATAGAATCATTCCTCTACAAACCAACAAAAGATTTCTCATTTTCCAAATGTAAAAGCTTTAACTTAGAACTCTTGCAAATAATACCAAATTGTACCTTTGGAGTTGTTCGTAACTCAAGATATACAACATTCACAAAAGCAAAGTCTTCAACAACCTGTCACAAAGAAGAATCAGTCTTTTAAGATTAATAGATGTGAGCTGAAATTAGGGTTTTACTTCTCTTGTGATCCTTGTTTTTGTGATCAGTAGTGAGCATATGAATCAAATCGAACAACTTGAAGACTTCAACCAATGATCGATTATCTATGATTCATCAAAATGAGAATTTTTTTACTCTTGATAATTAGGAAATCATCAGAAACTAAATATGCCACTTGAATTGACCAAACAACATACTTTTCTGAATGACATCCTCAACATCAGCCACCATGTTAAAGTTTCTCTATGTAAATTTGAATTCTTATTCCAATCAAACTTCGAATTAAAATCACAGAACCCAGTTTCTATACGAGATTCCACAAAATAGTTCATCTTCCAAAGATACAAGAAGTCTCTCTTTATAGTTACAATTTCGTAACAGAATCTGTAACTAACTAATCAAAACAGAATTGAAAGAAAGAATTCTAAAACAATCTCTCCTCCAATCTCTTTCCAGCTTTCGCGATG
The DNA here is from genome assembly GCA_023374145.1 of Lepidium sativum. Taxonomy (NCBI): domain Eukaryota; kingdom Viridiplantae; phylum Streptophyta; class Magnoliopsida; order Brassicales; family Brassicaceae; genus Lepidium; species Lepidium sativum. The sequence goes on from JAKUCM010004879.1 coordinate 33,541, forward strand.
AAGACGATGAAGAACCCTCTTCTTTATTCCGAGTCTTTCCTTTCTTCCTCTCTTCCCTGTAACCTTGTGTTACAGACCGAGTCTTTCATTTTTTTCCTTATTGCGAGACTCTCTCTTCGACTTAATGTATTTCACCTCCTCTTCTTGCTCTGTAAACCTTTTGTGTCATCCAAAGTCTCTCATATTCCTTCGTTTTCTTACATAACATTTCCAAGGTCTATCATTACTCCCTCCCTTTGAAGACAACTTGCCCACAAGTTCGAAGTCTGGAAATTGCTTAGCCAATTCCTTTACCATTACCCAAATTGCTTAGCCAATTCATCGAACTCTGTAAGTGATTGAGGCAAAGGTGTTACCTTGTAATGTTTACCAAGGACATGTTTCAACAAGGATACATGAAAGACCGAATGGATCATCGAAGATGCGGGCAGTTGTAAGCGATAAGCCACCTTTCCAATACGTTCAAGAACCTCAAAGGGACCATAGAAACGTGCTGCCAATGCTTCTTAATATGAGCTCTCCAAATCATAATTCCGTGTTGAACCCTGCTCAAAACGTAAGATAGGTGGAGGATCCCTCCCATACAATACTTTGAAAGGAGTGGTGCCAAGTGAAGTATGAAACGAGGTATTATACCACAACTCAGCCCAATGAATGAACTTAGCCCAAGTGCGCGGATGTTCTGAAGCGAAACATCGAAGATAAGTTTCCAAGAAGCGGTTCAATACTTCTGTCTGACCATCCGATTGAGGATGGTATGCTGTAGAAGGAAGATAGAAAAATCTGATCACAATCTGAAACAATGGATTCATGCACACCATGTAACCGTATAATTTCTTTAACAAACTTCGCGGCTACTTCGGCTGCTGTAAACGGATGCTTAAGAGTGATGAAGTGAGCAGATTTACTTAATCTATCAACCACCACAAGTATGACATTCACATGGTTGGACAAGGGCAAACCTTCGATAAGATCCATGGAAACTTGAGACCATACTGTCGTCGGAATAGGAAGGGGCTGCAACAACCCAGCTGGGCTCAATGTACTATATTTATGAGTTTGACATATGAGACATTCTGATACATACCGTTGTATATCCTGTTGCATCCCTTTCCAGTGAAACTGATTCTGTACCCGTTTCACTGTCTTCAAAACGCCCTCATGACCTCTCATCACGCCATCATGACATTCTCGAAGTAAGAGTGGTATAAAATTGGAAGTCTTAGGCAAGAACAATCAGTTTTTGTAAAAGAGCTTACCATTACAAACCGAAAAGCCCTTGGATTTCAATTCACCACTGTTTACTGCTGCAATCATCTTCTGGATGTCCTTATCGTCCTCAATCTCCTTATATGCTGCTTCCAAATCCAAAGACTTCGGCACTGTAAGTGCCAACAATTGGCCAGTGACCTCTGAATTTGAGGTTACCAAGCTTCTAGATAACCCATCAGCAGCTTTATTTTCCAACCCCGGCTTGTACTCAATATCAAAATCATAACCCAACAACTTAATAAACCATCGTTGGTAATCCGCAGACACATCTCGCTGGTTTAACAAAAACTGTAAACTCTTTTGGTCAGTGCGTACGATGAACTTTCTGCCAAATAGATAATGCTTCCATTTGAGTATAGCCAACACAATTGCCATGAGTTCTCGCTCATAAATGGAATTCTTCTGTTCTCTCTTAGTCAATGCATAACTAAAATAGGCTATGGGATTATGTACCTGCATCAATACTGCTCCAAGACCAAAGCCCGACGCGTCGGACTCAACTATAAACGTGAGAGTGAAGTCAGGTAAGCTGAGCACCGGAGCAGTTTGCATCATACTTTTGAACTTATCAAACGCCAACTAAGCTTCATTAGACCACACAAACTTGTCTTTCTGTAACAAAGCAGTCAAAGGCCTAGCTAACAGTCCGTACTTAGCAATGAATCTTCTGTAATACCCCGTGAGTCCTAAGAAACCCCGCAAACTTTTCACATTAGAAGGTGTTGGCCAGTTAGTCATAGCTGCTGTCTTAGCTGGATCTGTTGCCACTCCTTCTGCTGAAATAATGTGACCCAAGTATTCCAACGATGTTTGTGCAAAATCACACTTCTTCTCATTGGCAAATAAGATGTGTTCCTGCAAGATCTCCAATACAACTCTAATGTGTTCCAAATGTTCCTGCCACCCAGAACTATACACTAGAATATCATCAAAGAATACCAATATAAAATGTCTAAGAAATGGACGAAATATGTCATTCATTAGGCTTTGAAACGTGGCTGGCGCGTTAGTAAGGCCGAAAGGCATCACTAAAATTTTAAAATGACCATCCATGGTTCTAAAGGTTGTCTTCTCGACGTCTCTCTCACACATTTTGATTTGGTGATATCCCGACCTTAAATCAAATTTAGTAAACACACATGCTCCTGTTAATTCATCTAACAACTGATCTATGGCTGGAATGGGAAATCGATCAGGTATCGTGACCCTATTCAGAGCTCTATAATCTGCACAAAAACGCCAGCCCCCTCCTTTTTTAACTAACAACACTGGACTTGAATAAGGACTGTGACTCCTTCGAATGATTCCAGCTTTCAACATTTGAGATACCAATTCCTCCATGTCCAATTTCTGAGCATGTGGATACCTATAGGGTCTCACATTGACTGGCCCTGCTCTAGGAATAAATGTGATGACGTGTTCACAACCTTGTAATATGGCAGTGAAGAAGGTTCACGAAATACCTCCCCAAATAGTTACAGCAACCTACGCAATTGACTCGAATATAAAGAAGACTTTGCCTTACTGTCTTCATCGAGTTGAACTTGATCCAGTACCTGCATAGATTTCCTCCAGCTCTTCCCATCAGGTACACAACCTCTATGTAAATCAGGTTCCCCTTTTAATGTAACAAATTTCCTTTGATACCAGAAAGCAAGCTCATGTAAATTCCAATCCACTTCACAACGGCCCAAAGTCCTTAGCCATTTGACTCCCAAAATCATGTCAGCACTACCGAGTTCGAGTGCAATAAAATTTGCAGTGAAATCCAAAGAGGATAACCGAAATTCTACCGCTTTACACATAACTGAACTCTTCACAATAACTCCATTCCCCAGCATCACATCACTCTTAGAAAGACTTGGTGGAACCAATTTTGTCTTGTGCAAAATATTATGAGACACAAAATTATGTGTTGCTCCACTGTCAAGCATCACCACTACTTCCACAGACCCAATTCGTCCTCTCAATTTGGTTGTTGTTACAGTGTCAATACCCATGAATGCATTCAAGGACAATTATGAAAATTTCAGCTTAAACACAATCTCCACCCTCTCTTCATCCGAACTATGATCCTCATTCAACATCAATTATGTATCTTCCAAAACCAACATCACTTGAAGACCTTTACTCTTACATTCATGAGTCGCCCCATATGGCTCATCACATCTAAAACACATCCCCCTTCTCCTCCTGTCTGCATACTATTCTGGAGACAATTCTCTACGTCATTTCCCATTATTCGAACCAACTCCAGACTGTGCTGTTGTGGCTACCGCTGACGCTCTAACTTTGGAATTATTCCTGTGCCACACACTTGCATTTCCCCCACCCTTTTCCAAGGCTCAGTTCCGACTTTCCCTTCAACAGAAACCTCCTTGACCTTCCCTAGTGTCGTATTAAAGACTTGGACTATTAAAGAGAGTTCCATCTCCAAAACCAGAGCTATAATAGCTCTTAACCCATGTGGCGTTAACATCTTAACAACTTGGTTCAACTGCGGTTTCAGTCTTTTTCGAAATATCAAAATCTTGTCTACCTGTGATAGTCCTCGTACTTGAAAAACTAAGTCCTCAAACTCATGAACATAAGTATCAATCAACCCATTCTGTTGTATGGCAAACAACCTATCTCGAGGTGAAGTGTCAGTTGATTTGGCAAAGCGTTACAAAAGACGTTCCCGAAAATCATTCCAATCCACAAAAGGTGCGTCTAAGGACTCATAGTTATACCAGCTCAACACATTCCCAGCTAGACTTACCAAATCAAATCTAACATATGTGTTTCAGAATACTTATCGAGGGTGTGAAATCATTCCACAGACGCGCTCACTCGCCAGTCTTGTACCGATTCCAAAACACGAGCCGATTATGCTGCTCGCGTACGTACTTCAGCTCCCGCCGGTTCTGCAAACACCATATTCGGCTCAACATTATGCTCAGCATCATCCGCATTCGACTGTACAATGACCGGTTCTCGGGAAAAAGAAATACCACGCATCTCCTGAAGCATTTGGAAGATCCTCTCAACTTTATTGTCCAATGAATTTAGACGCTCATTCGTCTTTGTCTTTGATTGCGACAACTCCTCTGCAACTTTCTTCACATTTTCCGCCACCTAAGAAAGCTCAATATCTCTGTTCACCGCCGATTCAGAAGATCTCGTCGTGACTGGCATTCTGAAGCCTGGCTCACCGCACCAATTGTTAAAGTTTCTCTCTGTAAACTCGAACTCTTATTCCAATCAAACTTCAAATTGAAATCACAGAACCCAGTTTCTATACGAGATTCCACAAAATAGTTCATCTCCCAAAGATACAAGAAGTCTATATTAATAGTTACAATTCCGTAACAGAATCTGTAACTAACTAGTCAAAACAAAATTAAAAGAAAGAATTCTAGAATAATCTCTCCTCCAATCTCTTTCTAGCTTTCGTGATGAAGACGATGAAGAACCCTCTTCTTTATTCCGAGTCTTTCCTTTCTTCCTCTCTTCCCTGTAACCTTGTGCTATAGACCGAGTCTTTCATTTTTTCCTCATTGCGAGACTCTCTCTTCGACTTAGTGTCTTTCATCTCTTCTTCTTGCTCTGTAAACCTTCTGTGTCATCCAGAGTCTCTCATATTCCTTCGTTTTCTTACATAACATTTCCAAGGTCTATCACAACACAATTACGCCTTTCTCACCATAAACCTTAGCAAGTTCTCTGTTCATGAAAAGAAACGAAAACCATCAACTTTGAAACCTCAAAATCGGATTTAAAGTTAGAAGTTAATCAAGGTGTAATTGCAGAAGGTGCAGATACACAAAATAGAGATAAGGAACAATAGTCGTAAGAAAGAAACGAAAAATGAGTTTTGAGGGGTATTTACAGAAGAGTAGAGTCTCTAATGGAACCATTGAGATGAGCATGAAGCTCAATTTTGGACAGTGAATTTATCCAATCTATTGTGTGTATCTTTTATTTTCGTAGAGAACAGAAGCAGAGAAGAGAACAGTATACAAGTATACAGATTAGAGGTTTTCGAAGGAAGATAATAAACACAGACAGAGTTGAGCTGTAAAGTCTGTAACGCTTGTTATTTTATCACTTCAGTAAAAATGGTAAATTAAAATCAAAATAGTTTTGGGCCCAAAACTGCGTTTCCTTACGGCCCAAAAGTCAACAGGAGGTAAATTATTGGGGGTGTAATTGATCGCATGGTAAAAAACGGGAGAAAAAGGAGATTTATTGAAAGTAAAGATACAAAATTGAGAAGAAAAAAAGAAAGGAAAAATCCTCTTCACTTAAAAAACTTCCGTCGTCGATCTCTTTCTCTCTCTCTTCTCCCCCGAGGGTGGCGATTCGCGTTTCCATGGTGGAACAAAAACCCTAGCCCTATGCTGGCACTAATTATCACTCTTTAGTGTTGAATTGGGATGGAGTCGGAGAAAATCCTCAATCCAAGACTTCTGTCGATTAATAGCAGCACAAGTCGTAAATCGATGTCCGTTGAGTTGCCGCAGAAACCGCCGCCTCCACCGTCGTTGGTTGACCGGTTTAAGGCTCTGCTTATTCAGCGTGAAGATGATTTCGGTGGTGATGATGAGGTTCTGCCTCCGGCTTCGGAAGAGATTGTTCAGCTTTACGAGGTTGTGTTGGGCGAGCTTACTTTCAATTCCAAGCCTATTATCACTGATCTCACTATCATCGCCGGTGAACAGCGAGAACATGCTGAAGGAATCGCCAATGCTATCTGTACACGAATCCTCGAGGTCTGTCGTTATTACTTTTTTTTCATCATATTAGTTATCACGGAATTAGAGAAGAATGTTTCGGTATACTTTAGTGAACTGAGGCTGGTTCTGAGTTAGTTGTTGGAGAAGGATTGGTGTGGCACTGAAATAAATATGGAGTTTTGATGTTAGAGTTTCATGTATATGCAGGCTCCAGTTGAGCAAAAGTTGCCTTCTCTCTATCTTCTAGACAGCATCGTCAAGAACATTGGGCGGGATTATGTTCGTTATTTTTCTTCCCGTTTACCAGAGGTAAGTAGTCTATATGGAGATGTTGCCATGATTGATTTGTATAGGGATGAAGCATTCCTACCCATAAGATTGTTTTGATTCAACCTGTCTTGTCACTGCTCTAGGTCTTCTGCCTAGCATACAGGCAAGCTCATCCAAGTTTACATCCTTCAATGCGCCACCTGTTTGGGACTTGGTCAAGTGTTTTTCCAACACCTGTACTACGCAAGATTGAGACTCAGTTGCAACTTTCGTCTACAACAAACCAGCAATCTTCCTTAGGGGCTTCTGAGCCTACTCAACAAACAAGGGGCATACATGTTAATCCAAAATATCTCCGTAGGCTGGAGCCATCAGCGGCCGAAAATGTAAAGCCTTTCTCTTTGTCATGGTGAACAGAGATCACGTTCTTCTATAGATGCATCTGCTACCTTGAAGCTATGATGTGTATATCTTCTGTAACTATAATTAGAAAACCTGTTACTAGAATTAGAGTGGCTGTGTAGTTCTCTTATCCATGGTAATGCACTAAAGCTTTTTGCTAGTAGTTGAAGAGATAGATGTTAACATTCTTCAAGTAATCAATCTGGAGTGGAAGCGGTTGTTGTTGTTGTAGTCCATCTTAATTTTTCATTATGAGTAGTTCACTATACTCTGTTGCATTGGAAATGAAGTATAGTGCTTATTTTGGTTAGATGACTGTTTATGCCTCATTCGTCTTTCTGAACTTGTCTTCGTATGCATTTTTTTTGTAAAGAGTGACTTACACGTGCATATTTCTTTAACTCTGCTTGTCAACATCCAGAATTTGAGAGGAATTCATTCCAGTGCCAAAGTATATGGCCAAAATTCACTTAGTGGATATGATAATTTTGAAGATCAGTTGGAGAGCCCATCTTCCCTCGCTGGACCTAGGTCTAGTACAACTGGAAGTTTGGCCCTCTCGTCTTCTGCAGCTGGAGGTGATAATCTTTACAACTTCAATCTCCAGACCTGTAAGACTTCATTGTATCTAAATAACCCTTTCGTTTCTTGATCCTAATGGCTCTGCAGCAGATGGTTTTCCCAAGAGGTTCACTGATCCTTCTAATCAAGCCTTCAACTATGGAATTGGTCGAGCTACTGGCAGAGATGATGAGCTTATGGAATGGCGAAGAAAGGATAACTTGGTCCACGGAAATGATCATGAAAGACCTAGAGCTTTGATAGATGCATATGGAGTTGACACCAGCAAGCACGTATCTATCAATAAACCAATTCGTAATATGAATGGCATTCATGGTAAGATGAGTACACCGTGGCAGAACACTGAGGAAGAAGAGTTTGATTGGGAAGATATGAGCCCTACCTTAGATCGTAGCAGGGCTGGTGAATTTTTGCGATCATCGGCCCCAACGTTAGGAAGTGTAAGGGCAAGACCCAGATTAGGAAACACAAGTGATTTTCATTTAGATTCTGACATTAAGAATGGTGTAGCTCATCAGCTACAAGAAAATTGGAATTTGTCACAAAATTTTCCACATTCATCCAACCCTGTTAATACCAGAGCAGAAAAGGATTTGAAAGCATTGGCGTCATCTGTAGGGTTAGGTTCATCACACAGTGAATTTGGGGCTCCTCAGTATGATAGTTTACAAGATGGTAACTCACACTTTGGTCGGGTCCCTTCTATGTTATCAAGAATTGGAACTTCTGGTGCCGATACTCTCCCTGATGGGACATGGCCCCAAATGAGTGTTAGAGGATCCAACTCTCTGCCTGTACCATCTGCTCACTTGCATCATCTGGCAAATCCAGGTAGTGAGATGTCAAAGCGCATGCATGGTAAACCTTCATATAGGCCTGAGAACCAGGTCTCCCAGAATCATCTTAATGATATGACTCAACAGAATCAGATGCTAGCTAATTATTTGCCATCATCTGCAACGGCTCAAAGACCAATGCAATCTCTGTTACCCCACATAGGTCATGGGTACCCTCCACAGGGGTCATCCATTAGACCATCTTTATCAATCCATGGTGGGCAAGCCATGCATCCTCAACCACCGGGCGGCGCATTCTCTGGTCTAATTGGCTCTCTCATGGCTCAAGGTTTGATCTCATTGAACAATCAGCCTACTGGTCAGGTAATTGTTCAAGTCATGTCACTCATTCTCTAAAGCTTGAGAATTGGTTTATCAATGCTTTATCTTGAATAATTGGTATATATATTCAGGGAACATTGGGAACAGAGTTTGATGCAGACATGCTTAAGTTACGTAATGAATCTGCAATCAGTTCTCTATATGGGGATCTCCCAAGGCAATGCACAACATGTGGTCTACGATTTAAGTGCCAAGAAGATCATAGTAAGCATATGGATTGGCATGTAACGAAGAACAGGATGTCCAAGAACCATAAACAGAAGCCTTCTCGTAAATGGTTTGTAAGTGCTAGCATGTGGCTTAGTGGTGCAGAGGCACTTGGAGCTGAAGCAGTACCAGGGTTCTTACCCACAGAGCCAACTACAGAAAAGAAGGATGACAAAGAAATGGCAGTTCCTGCAGATGAAGACCAAACATCCTGTGCGTTATGTGGTGAGCCATTTGAAGACTTTTATAGTGATGAAACTGAGGAATGGATGTATAAAGGTGCTGTGTACATGAATGCTCCTGACGGATCAACAACAGATG
>JAKUCM010004880.1:0-11005 GCA_023374145.1 Lepidium sativum
ACTTTACAAAATTCTAACTTTGTAATGTACAAATTTCTCAATTTATACTATAATATAGTGTAACAAATTTCTTAAGTATTAGGTAGTGATATCATAATCATAATTAAACATGTTATATATAATTGTATTATAATAAATTTGTTACATTCAACTATAAATTATTTTGTGTCTAATAACACATAAACATATACTAATTACTAATATCTTTTATTATTAATATAATTTAATATATATTACTAATATAACAAAGATTTTTATGCATATAATAGAATAATTAATGAACATATCTTTGTCAAAGAGATTGTTTGGTTTGAGAAAAAGAAATAAAAAATAATAATTAACATATCTTAATATGTTGTCGAGGATGATAGATGTTAGAGAAATTGTTTGTTTTTTATGGGTTTAAGAAATGTGTTTTGCTATATTATTTATAGGCATAGAAATTGTTTAAATTAATTTTAAAAGAAAAATAAATAAATAAATATTATTTGTTTGTGGTTTTCAATAAATCCGCTGGGTAAAAGTTGTGACATTTTTGAACTGTGGTCCAAACCTTTATACACGGACAAATCCGCATATTTTTTTAAAAAAAAATCCACAAAAAACAAACAAAATTATTGATTGGTGGAAAATGGCGGTATTTCTCTTTCTTCTGGAATTCTGCCCGGGAAATATATGGGCCAATCACATCCTAAAACTATTAAGAAAATATCACATATTTCTTGTATTTAAGGCATATAGGAGTGGACCATGTGATGGAGAAGACAAAACACTCCTTCAGAAAAGATTTCTCTAACTTTGGCAAAAAATCTCGGACATAGTTTAAAAAAAAATAATTATCAGTTAAAAGTGTTTGAGAATGTGAAGCGATGATGGTCTCCACAAAATTGCAACGAATAAACTTTTATTTGTTTGATTTCTGGAGAAATTATTGAAATTGGTATTGGGAAATTGGATTTTGGAAGATTTGATGATCAATAATTACTATAATAATAACAGATTTGATTTGTAGATTATTGCAGATTCTAACTATTGTATTTTACATTTGATTTCATCAACATTTATTACGGATTCTATCTCTAAATTTCTTTTATTTTGTAGATTTGTTACAGTTATGTAAATATCAACAAACATTGGTAAAGTTGCATATAAGCTTTAAACACCCAAAAAGAAGATGAAAATAATTTTACCGAAAACTATTAAGATAACTGATAATTATTAATTTATCATATAATTATTATGTTAACAGACAATCCGGTAACTTAACTTACACCAAAGAGAAGAAAACCCTTATGAGTTATCAATATATAAGTATGCAAAACAAAGATATAACGTGTAAACAAATTATTTACAGTCAACTTATTCGTTTGCATTTGAAACAAAGTCACATAACTTGCTACTTAAGATCCCGATATTCTAAACGAAGTATCCTGACATATACAGCAAACATGTATGTTAGCTGGAAACGTTTATGTTAGCTGCAAAAAATTATGTAAAAAGATACCTGGATAAAAAACGACAAGAGTTTACAAAATGTAGCATGCATACTGAGTACATGATATATAAATAAACATAACAGTGGATGGCCATAGGTTGTTTTGCACAAACATAGAGACCAATATCTTGCAGTGGTACTCAAGTTTGTCCATCTCTTCACACCTTCATAATTTATTTGCAGCATGTGATCAAACTTCTCGTTGGTTTCTTTGTCGGACCACATCAAGTCTTCTTCTTTGGGACAACATATTCCGCTGATATGATGGACTGGATATTAACCTCTAAATTAGATCGTAACATGTAACAATATATTTAATAGTACCTTAACTATTTATGGGAACAAGAATGTTTTGCATATAACTTTAAACATTGCCTTGAACTTTTGGACACTTTTCTGGGAAATTTGATTACGAAGACGCATTTATAAAAGAATTGATTATGAAGGCACATAAATATTCGATAGCTGAGAGGTGCAATTCCATTTGAAAGGTTTGACATTTGTTATTGGGCGGTTAATTAAGAACATGTATGCGGGCTTTTGACACGGCCTGGACGCAAGCAAAGTGGAGTGATATGTACGTATATCTTGGTTTGTCATGAATAAGTTTATAGTTTTAGTGATAACAATAAATTTAATGTGTATTCATAATGTTATTTACATGTTTTATGTCCGTAGTTGTGAAAAGACTAGAAATAATAGTTTTGCACTTATTATTTATACAAATATGCAAAACAAATATGTATCGAGTAACTATATTATTTGAAGTCAACTTATTCGTTCACATTTACCATTGGAAACAAGTTGAAAAACTTGTTGCTTAAAAACCCATGATTCAAAACAAAGTACACAGTAGGGAGGCAAAAAACGAATTTTCGAGTTCTAACTCAGACTCAGGCCCAATTATGCTAGTTACATAATTATGCGTTATCAGTTCTTCATCTCCAGCTACATATTCCAGTGAGGTGATGGATTGGTCGTTAAATTACAAATAAAAGTTTTGTGGTTATTATGTATATAAGTATGCAAAATAAATATGTATCGGGTAACTAATTTATTTGAAGTCAACTGATTGGTTTGCATATATCATTAAAAACAAGTTGAAGAACTTTCTGATTAAACCCTGATTCAAAACAAAGTACAAAACAGAAATAAACATAATCAATATGCAAAAAACACGTACTTAGACCAGTTATACAGTAGATGCAAGCACAAATCTTCAAAAATTATGTTCTAACTCAGACTCAAGCACCAATTATGCCAGTTACACGGTAATATGGTTATCAATTCTCCATCTTCGGCTACAAAGAAATCTAAAGAGATGACTCCTTGTTAAATTCCAAATAAAACTTTTCACTTATTACATATATAAGTATGCAAATTAAATATATATATCGATTACTCAAATTATTTGAAGTCGACTGATTCGTTTGCATATATTATTAGAAATAAGTTGAAGAATTTGCTACTTAAACTCACAAGCGAAGAACACCAAACCCGTACCATACATAGAAATGAAACAAAATCAGATTCTAAAACTTACCAACAAATAATACCAAACCCTAGACCACACCTAGAAACCAAATAAAAACACACATACCACACCCAAAAACTAAATCAGAAATAGTTTTCTAGCACAGAAGTTCAGAAAATATTGATAATCAAAATCAAAATCTTAAATAATTAGATTTAAGAAGTGAAAAAAGCAAAATGTAGAATGATTTTGGCTAACACAAAATGACTATAACTCTGAAACTTCAATATGAAAATCGAAAAACAAAATCTTAGTCTTTACGCGATACAAAACCAGAAACTCATCATCTTAGATTGAGTCATAAAGATTCAGTTTTAACTCTTCCTCTTTTGAAATCAAACTCCATAACTCATCATCATCCCAAAACCAAATGAAAAACAGAAACTTTTCGAGACTCTCGTCGAACTAATCTATTAATTATCAATCCCCCTCAACCTCAATACAAGACAATGATTTATGATCTAGTGCGAAATCAGAAAAACAAATGGAGATCGGATTTTTATCGAAAAGATGACAATAACAAATAGAGAGGAGAGAAACAATAACAAAATGGTGGAGAAGTCGGAAAAATGACAAATGGAAGTTCCAGTGAAGAAAATAAATCTGAAAAATCAAATAAAATATACATTTTTCAGATAAATAAATAGGACAAAAATGTCTAGAACTTTGAAATAGGCTTCTATGAATATAGCATATGCCTACTAACTAAATATCAAAACAATTTATGATAGTTATTATAATTTCTCAATATTCATTGTCTCACACACCTGTATTCTTCTTCTTCGTCCTTTTAGTTTATTTTCGTCGTTTTTCTATTCTTTTGAAAAAATCTAACTAAACGAGTTTTGAGAAAAAGTTTCAAAATCAAAATGATTCAAGGTCATGTACAATACTCGCCGATTTGTAGAGAAGTCACCGACTACTCAAATTCCACGGCCAATGCAGAAAAAAATCAGACCACCGTATAACTACACCGACTACCCTTTAATCGCGGCGGTGACACACCGATCAAACTTTTCTTGGCCGCTTATTCGGCAAGTCGGCCGAGTTTTAGAACACGAGTTATAAGTATTGCAACAATACTTATCATTAAATATTATTAACATGTTATTAATTTTTTTTATCAACGACAGATTATATTGGGTCACAACTGACCGGTCCAATAGCTAAATTCATACATAATATAGATAGAAGGACTTGATCCGGATTATACAAATGCGCTGCTTTAAATGAATTTATCGTCTGTCACTAATTTAAATGTCATTTGCTATTAACATGTTATTTATATTATATATTTAAATTTAATTTCTTAAAGTTATATCAATAATCATCACAAAATATTCAGAAACTCTTTTATTCATCCTATTTTTTCTATGTTATTTATATATTTTAAGTTCGTTATAGATACAAATAGCATTATACGATTACATATAATATTATATATACAAATAAAATTTTATATTATTAATGTAATAAAAATAAATGAATAAACAAAAATTAGATTGGTAATTTCGATTCCAAAATTACTTTTTGTCACTTGGCAAATTCACCCTAAAATGAATCGGGATAAAAATGATTCTACTAGCTTAATTGAAAAGATTTTTTTAATGAAAGTGAATAACTTAAGATTTTTTAATAAAAAAAGAGGAAAAAGACAAAAATCCTTTAATTAAAAAGTATTAAAAAGTGTAAGATTTTGTCTTTGTCAAACATAAATTAAGGATATTTAATACTTCTATAACCATTTTGAGTAAAAGAAAAGGTCTTAAGACACAGCTCAAGTGCAGCTCTGTATTTAATTACTACATTGATACATTCACACCATTTTCAGCCTCTCTTTCTCTATCAATGGAGATTTTTCAGAAAGCCAAGTCGGTTCGTTTGCGAAGCCACCACGACAAATACCTTATCGCCGATGAAGACGAAGAATCCGTAACTCAAGACCGTAACGGCTCAGCAGGTGCAGCCAAATGGACTGTTGAGTTTGTTCCAGGCTCTACCAATCTCATCCGTCTCAAAAGTGCTTATGGCAAATACTTAACGGCGTCAAACAAACCGTTTCTTCTCGGAGCCACGGGAAAAAAGGTTCTACAGACTAATCCAAGCCGCCTTGATTCATCTCTTGCTTGGGAACCAACTGGAGATTCTGCTTTGGTTAAGCTTAAGACTCGTTATGGTCATTACCTTCGTGGTAATGGTGGTTTGCCTCCATGGAGAAACTCTGTTACTCATGATATTCCTCATAGATCGGCTACACAAGAATGGATTCTTTGGCATGTTGATGTTGTTGAAATCCTTAACGTGAACTCTGATTGCAATCAGTCTCCATCTCCGCTTCATCATTCTGATTCTCTCGATTTCGGACCTGGATCTGCTTCTTCCAGATCTAACAGATTCTTCAGACAGGAGGTGACTATTGTTTTCTTTCGAATTTGATCCAAATTGACTAATAAGTTTTGACCTTTCGTTGACTTTGATGTTTCTGTGTGTGTGTTGTAGTCGACGGATTCAGTGATGGTTGGATCGCCGCCAAAATCGGAAGGGAGAGTGATATATTACCATGTGGCTGAAGATGATGGTGAAGATGAAGATGCTTCTGCTGAGATGAGTTCGTTTACTTTTAAAGGCAATGGTGTTGAAGAGCTGACTATGAGATTGAAAGAGGAGAGCAATGTTGAAGATGTCATTGTTTGTACTCGTAGTCCATTGAATGGTAAGCTCTTTCCGTTGCGTCTTCAGCTCCCACCGAACAATTCGGACATGACTGTTGTCTTAGTGCCAAAATCATCAAAAAGTGAGTTTATTTTGGCATAATTTCGAAGTCAAAATCGTTGCTTTGCCACTGACATTTGAATTTGATCTCTGTTTCCTTTGATGTAACAGTAGCAGAAGCCTTTATCAAGTGAGAGATTCATCCTTGGAAGTGGTGACTGCAAAATTGTATTGTTGTTAGTTCAGATGAGAATGGATTGACTTAGAGATACTATTGATTACCAAACTTATGATTTATACAACATTGGGTGCAGCAGTCAATGATTCTCGCTGCCTATACCATTTTCTTAATATCTTTTGTGTATCACGAATGCTATTATCCAACTCTAATTGCTCTCCTTTTTAATCACTGCGACTAGTTTTTCTGCTACCAGTAGTCTGAACAAGAACATGATCCGTCTTTGAAGTGATGGAACCGAATACGATCTCTGACAATGATCTCAGTGTTGAAGAATTTTGAGATCAGTTTAGTAACCTCGTGGCAATCGCTGCAGACGCGTAAGTTCTTGAATATACGGATTGGAGTCTGTGGTGGTAAGCTTATCAAACCAAAAGCAATGGCAAGTCTCTCACTGTGCAGCCTGAGGGAATACTCTTTGCTGTCATCATTTGTTGCATCGACTAAAGGTGCTTGAGAGTGATCCGGTAAATAGCCAATTGATCTAAGCCTGTCGTCAATGACTTTCAACTGTTGGTATATCTGTTTTGTCTGAGGGTGTGATGTGTCTCCTGCGAAAAACTCATGAGAGATGCCAGTGATTTCTATAGAACTGCATCCAGGCTCTTTTCTAATTCCATGTTCAGTCATTAATTTTCTAACAATTCCAACATCATTCCACCGGCTAGCTGATGCATAAACCCTGGACAACAGAACATATGCACCACTGCAATTATCGTGGGAGTTTTGGTTATCTTCCCTAGTTTCAATGATGTGCCTAGCGATTTCTTCACTTAGCTCTACACTAGCACCCTTTTTGCAACAAGCATCGAGAAGACTTCTCCAGATCACTGCATCTGGTTTCATTGGCATGCTCATCACCATGTCGATAGCTTCAGTAATGTAGCCTGCACGGGCAACAAGGTCAATTATGCAACCGTAATGCTCCAACACAGGTTCGATGCCATAATCTCTGAGCATCATGTCAAAATACTGGCGTCCTTCGTTTACTAAGCCTCGGTGGTTGCAGGCGATGAGGAGGGCAACAAACGTGACTGAGTTCGGTTTAAGACCCTTGCCTTTTTTCACCATACGGTCAAAGCAATCCAGAGCTTCCTCAGCTCTTCCATGTGTAGCAAATCCTAGAATCATTGCATTCCATGAAGCTAAGTCACGTTTTTGCATCCCCTGAAACACCTGCTCAGCCATTCTTAATGACCCGCATTTGCTATACATTTCAATCAAGGAGTTCTTGATCAAAACATCCATAGCAACATCAACATCACACTTTCGCAACATATACGCGTGAGCCCAAGTACCTAGTGACAAAGATCCAAGACCGGCACACGCACTCAAAACACTCTGCATCGTATAACCATCTGGTTCGAACGATTTCTGCATCTTTCTAAACAGTTGTAACGCAGAATCATATTCCCCAACCCGAACCAGAGCATCAATCATAGAATTCCACGAAACAAGACTTCTCTCAGGCATTTCATCAAACACTTTCTGTGCTAAATCCAAACACCCACAAGAACCATACAAATGAATCAAACCATTGTTCACATATACATCTTCACTGAACCCGTGTTTCAAAATCTGACAATGAACCTGTTTCCCTTCCGATAATCCGAATATATAAGCACAAGCTTTTAAAACAAAGGGAAACGTGTGCTTATCCGGCATTGATCTTCCTCTCTGTAACATTTTACGGTAAAGCACAAAGGCTTCTTTTTTCCTGGATATATCATGAGCACATGCTCTAATGAGTGTGTTCCACATGAAGGAGGTATGATTCCCGATAGAATCAAAAACCCGGAATGCGTAATTGACGTCAGAGAAAGAGGAAGAAAGCTGGAGGATTCTGCCATAGAGAAAGAGAGTTGCGGATTCGTCGGGGATTGTAGTACGGAGAGTGAAGGCGTGGAGTTGCTTGAGCTGAGACATGTCTGTGCATGTTTCTGATAAGTAGAGAATTCGTCGGTGATGGTTACTGGCGACGGAGAATGAGGGAGAAGTTGCCGGTGGAACATTAGGAGATAATGGATGGAGCAGAAGACTGAGAGACATTGGATGATAAGTTCGTTGTTGAAGATGAATTGATAATTGTACAACACTATAAATTTTTAAAAATTCATAAAATTACAAATGTTTTATTTTTATTTTTTATTTTTGCAAACAAAGATCAAAAAGAGCAACTCCAACACAAACTAAATATCTTAATATTTTAATAAAAATTTAAAGTTTAATATTTTTCATAATAATTAAACTAACTAACATGTAAAACCACCTCCAATGGATGGAAGGTTTCTAAAAGATAAAAAAATATTATTTATTATATAATTTTATTTAATTAAATTTAAGTAGATAAATAAATTTAATGCAAGTGGTATTTAGTGTAGTGGCAGATGGTAAGTTCACAAGAGGCATGCGCATTTGCATATCCTGTAATCGATTCCCTCCACTTGCATTTGCAAAAACTTGGTTAATGGGCCGGCCATTTGTGGCTCAATGTTAACAAAAAAGCAAATTTAACTAATAAGAAAATGACAAATGAAAGAAGAGATTCTTAAAATCAATAGAACCAATTCTTATTTAGCATATTTTAGAAGAGGTTCTAATTTTCTCTCTCTTTATTTTAGTATTGTTATTATATTTTAATTTAAGAACCTAATAGAGGTGGTCTAATATTCTCATTTTAGAATTTTTTAAAATTCTTAAATAAAAAATCCCAAATTATTACCTTTCCTATTTTTCTATTTTTTTGTATTTTAAAATATTAAGAAATTTTCTAAGAACTCACCATTGAATATGGTTTAAGACCTACAACCATAGGGGATGGGAAAACGATACCGGTTTGGGATGACCCATGGATTCCAGATACCATACCCAGATTGGCGATACGACAGCCGATCTCTTTATACCCTAACCTAACAGTGGACCAATTTATTGACCACCAGACGGGTTCTTGGAAAGAGATATTGGTTCGCCAATATTTTGATCCTGTAGATGTCCAAATGATTTTGGGTATTCCCTTATCCCGACGACAACGACCTGATTCTTGGAGTTGGCATTTTACCAAAACTGAGCGATATTCGGTTAAGTCCGGGTATCTAGCGGAGGAGACTATGTCGTCAGTCGAGGTCGGAACAATACGACCAAATTTTGAGGCTCTATACGACAAGCTGTGGAAAATTAATACACCGAATAAGATTCGATATTTCTTGTGGCAGATTCTATCAGGTAACGTGCCTGTAAACCAGAATCTTCAGCATCGAGGAGTTAATTGTCCGCGTGATTGCACTCAGTGTGGGGCAGAGACTGAGACGATTAACCATGTTCTTTTTCAGTGCCCATTGGCCCTACAGACGTGGGCGCTCTCGGATATCCCTTCGGCAATAAATTTGTTCCCGGGGGAATCAATTTGGTACAATTTGGACTACTTATTTTGGCGATTACCAAGAAGCGATAATCATCACTATTTCCCGTGGCTAATCTGGAATATATGGAAAGCCAGGAACGACTTTTGTTTTTCGAACATCGTTCCCGACCCTGGTAGAATTATTTCTCGGTCAATGGCGGAATATGAGGAATGGTCAGCGATTCGGCTACGGCCATCGATTCAGTGGTTCAGACATACGGGTTTTACCGAGACACATAAATCCGGTTGGATTTTCCCTACGACAACCAATTCAGGCTTCACAGGTTATCTATGTTTGGTGGATGCCTCCTGGAAGACGACGGCCGAAAAGACGGGGTTAGGCTGGTTATGTTTCCCAGATTCGGTAGAGGGTAGCTGCTCGGGAGCTCGAGGAATCAACATAAGCTTATCCGCACTTCATGCAGAGGTGGAAGCGGTTTTATGGGCTATGGAATCACTGATTGCCATTCAAGTACTAGAGGTCAAGATGTCGACGGACTGCGAGACTGTGATGGAGGTTTTTTCCAAGCTGGAAGATTGGCCTGCTTTCATTCCGCTACATGAGGACTTTATTCAGTTACGTGCACTGTTCACATCTTTTTCGCTCTCGATTATCCCACGCTCTCTCAATTATAAGGCTGACTCACTCGCCAGGTTTGTACGTGAGACATGTTATAGTTGATTGTAAGAATTCTTAATTGGCTTTTTCAGAGCCTTTTATAAATTGCAGTTGACAAAAAAAACAAAAAACCTACAACCTAAAATATATCTCAGACATATTTACTGAACCAAATAGTTTTTTAACAAACTAAACTGAAATAAATAACATTTTCGGGTTTAGAAATTCTATATAATCTTATTAGAATCAATTCTATATTAGGTTAGTATTTGGTTCAGTTTGATATTTTTATCGAAATCCATTTAGATAATTGGTTATCGAATAAAAATACAAAAACAAAATTAGGAGTTTTGTATTAAATAATATTTTCTTTTTGTTAACGCCTTAGTACTCATAGTCGACTAAAGCTTTCAGACTGCTGCTATACGAGGCAAATTGCTTATGACATTAATCAGCTAGGTTCGCCTATCACGAGGAGAATTCTGGACCAAAGCCCAAACTAATCCTTCAGGGATCGGACAGGGTTCGAATTTAGGCATTTAGTGTCCAAATAGAAATGATTAGCAATTTCACATTTGAGGCGAATTGATCCTTAGCCTCGACCAACAAGGTAACTTCTCCTTTATTAATTATTTAGTTAAAGTATTCAACCATTGTATTCACCCTTTATTTTTTTAATTTTTTTTTTAATTCTTTCATTATCGAATATAAATTATTATGTGGTTCAAATTTTAGTATTATAGTTTTGATTATATTGGTTTTTATTATGTTTAGATTGATTAAATTTTAAACCAAATAAACTGAATTATCGAGTAATCCAAAATTTTAAAAAAGATTATTGAAAATTTTGTAATTGTTTAGAGAAAGTGAACCGTAACTGAATATATTTTTTTTACCATTCAGCTACTTTTTCAAATTTTAAATTTTTTAAACTCGAACCAAATCGAACCATTTAACCTAATGTCTAGACCTATCTAAAACCTACAACATGTAGTAGTCTCAAATCG